>JAHLSL010008273.1:0-12199 GCA_025920805.1 Petroica traversi
CCCCCCCCTCGCCGACTTCTACAGCCGGGCCCTGTGGAGAGTTGTGTGGGAAGCTGGCTAGCAGAGCACGGCCGTAATGGAATTCAGCTAGTTAAGCGATAAGGGCAAGGACACTGGGCAAGGTATCCTTACATAGAGCGAAAACAGGATGTGTGGGAAAAGGAGAGAACTCAACACCTGCAGACTACAATAACATAGGAATAGGCGGAGATGACTTTTAGCTAAGAGACCAATGATGAGCTTAGCCTTGCAATATGTATGAGCCTCATTATTGTATCTATATAAAGAACAGAGTTGTTGATAATAAACTGAGACTTGTTGATCATCATCGGATGTGCTTGTCTCCCGTCGTTCCTGACAGGGCCCGGCAATCGGCCCCCCCACTGGAGAACTGAACCGGACTCAGACGGACTCTGAATCTACCATCTCTTCAGAGGAAGGAGAGGTTTCATTGCTTTCATATTATCCAAATTTTTCCTATGCTTGTGAATATTCTATTTGTTAAATAAATAGTTTTTTCCACTTTTCTCTAAGGAAATTCATCCCGGACGTGGTAGGGGGAGGGGTGATTGGAATCGACTCTTCCTAGAGGAGACCCCCCCAGAGGTTTCCTCCTAAATATTTGCCCTAAACCAGGACAGGCATGAGTCACCTTCCCAGGCAGTGCTACAAAATCTATGCCTTTTGGCCAGTCCATAATCTCTTCAAGGATTCCTGGAAAACTGGGTTTTCCCGTTCAGGCTTACTGTGTAACCAATGCTACCCACTTACTCCATGTAGCGCTGGTTGCATGATGTGTCGAGGGAATGTTTCCTTTGGACATCTAGTATAGGACGGGCAATCGTGGCACCAAGAGGACACACGCTTTTGTCCCAACTACTTCTGAGGTGGCTCAAACTCCCTCAGAGGCTGCTAGTATCTATTTATCAGCTAGATTATAGTGGGCTTCTGATCCTTGATAACTCCAGCTCACCTCAGCTTCTATTACCGACAACTCCTGGCATCCCCCTGTCACTCTAGAGATCCAGATGGGTTCTGTACTCTTGTGCCTCGATGGCATCAGTGTACACTGTGTGCTGGTATCCACTAAAGGTTTGTTCTTCTGTGGATCTGATGTGCCAAGACATCAAATCCACACAGTCCAATATACCCCATCATCCCTTTCCTCCTCATGGCTGAAGGCAGGGACTCTCTATTCTTGTTCCTGGTCAGAGTATTCACTATCTGACCTTTGCAATGCCAGATTAGAAGTTCCCTCTGCAGGGTTGAAGGAAATTATTTTAATTCTTTTATGTCTGGGAGACAGCTGATTTTTTTTCTGGTCTTTCTGCAGCATCTACACTGATGGTCTTCTTGGGTGGCCCCTTCTAAACAGCTCTCTTCCCTCTCAGTCCAAAGATATGGTCTTCCAGCTTAGAGGCAGGTTCACCATCCCACTTCCTCATGTCCTCCCCCTGCTCACATAGGAAAAGCCAGAGTTCGTTATGTGGTCTGTTCTTGAGGCTTCCCTTTCCTCTGACTGGGGTTGGAGAGGAGCGATCTCTTGGACTTTCCCTGAAAGTTGGGGTGGTGGCTCACAGGGATGAGGGAGTACCCAGAGTTTCTTCTACATTTCGGAGCCAGGAGGACCCCACCTCTACAGTTGGTGTATCCATTTGCAGATAATACAGTGCTACCAGGCTGCTGGAATATGATGCAGGGGTGCCTTGAACCACCTTCCTCCACATGGCAAGTGTACAAGGGACATCCTCGGGATCTTTAGAGACCCTATCATCCTTTAGATCACTATAGACAACTTCCAGCACTGCTAATTCTCTCAAGTACTGGATACCTTCATCTGTAGTGGTACACTTCCCTGGGGATTTCACAAGATCTTCCTTAAAAGGATATCTTGCCCTCACGCTTGAGAGAAGCAATTTCCAAAGGCTGCGAATTGCTCCTTCCTTTGCAAGTCCTCTCTCAATTTCCCAATCCTTAGCAAGGGACCCCAGCTGTTGGGTTTCATGACCTTCTAAGTGCTGACTACCGGCACCATTATCCCAGCATTGCAGCAGCCATGCAGAAATCTGCACACCTGGCTGGCAGCTGTAATCTTTTCACAGGTCTCAAAGTTCTGATGAGGTCATGGACTGCGTAACTTTGGTTTCCTGTTTAACTTGCCTCACTCCCTTTGATTTCTTTGTTGAAAGGCCTGCCTCTTGATCTGACCCTTCCTTTCCCATTACTTCCTCCTCTTCTTCTTCCTCTTCATCTTCTTCCCTTACTAATCGGTTGTATGGGCCTGAAACTTGCCTTGTCCATTTTTTTGTTTTCACTACTGGGGCAATTACTGTAGTTGCTGTGGCTTGGGTTCCTATCTCAGCCATAGTTGTTGTGGTTTTTGTCCCTGCCTCTGCCATACTTGTATTTTGTCCCTGTCTCAGCCATAGTGTCCTCAAACACAGTTTGGGTTGCTGCCTCAACCACAGTCCTCTGAGAGTATTGAACAGAGTCCTGGCAGGCCCAGGCCAGCCTCCAGTACAGGGTGAGAAGCTGATCGCACTCCTAGGAGTATACAAAGCACCCTTCTGTCAGTCGACGGGCCAATTTGTTGGGGTTGTTTACCTCTTCAGGAGTAAACTCCCAGGCAATGGGAGGTGATAACCGCCCTAGGAACCTGCCCAAATCCCTCCATACATTGTTCCACCCAGTAATTGGATGCCTCAAGGCTGATTTTAACAGCTCCTCACCCAAAGGTTATTTCCTCCTGTACTAGGATGATGACAAATTCCATGAATTCCACAGTGCAACAACAGTATTGGCTAATACTATTACTGTCAGGCTGCTTATATAAGGATTGGCAATGACCATGGAAGCCTGCAGTAGAAGATAATCCATATTCAAATTTCCCCCCAGGCAGAGAGGAGTTATATTCATTCATAGTCATTGTTTGTTTCAACATATTCCCAAACTTAGCAAAATAAAGAAAAGTGGTGTGGCTGCCAAAGCCTGTGTGCCATGCAGGAGCTTACTACTTGAGAACTGCTATTGATAATTACTAGAGCATGCAATACATACATACATATATATGTGTGTCTATATATGTATGTATATGTATATATATGTGTATATGTATGTATATGTGTATGTGTACGTGTACGTGTACGTGTACGTGTATGTATATGACTGCCTTTATCTCGTCCCTGTTTGGGCGTCAAAATTACTGTAGTGGGTGTCCTGAGGTGACTGTATGGTCCGATATCCCATAGATTCTTTTCCTCTGTAGAAACGGGTCCTGTAGTTTTAAGCTGAATCCAGAGAGAGAGAGTGGCGGGAGGGAAGTGGTGGAATGCTTGCAGGCACCTGTATTCAAAATATAGAGATAAAACTCTCAGCTTCTCCTTGGCTGTAGGGTTGTTTTTTTTTCCCAGCTCAGCTCTGCAGCAG
Organism: Petroica traversi; assembly: GCA_025920805.1. Classification (NCBI taxonomy): domain Eukaryota; kingdom Metazoa; phylum Chordata; class Aves; order Passeriformes; family Petroicidae; genus Petroica; species Petroica traversi. The sequence continues at coordinate 3,427 of JAHLSL010008273.1, forward strand.
GGAAGAGAGAACAGAGAGTTTTTCTTTGCTTATAGTAGTTTCTCATTCATTAGCTGAAGCAAAATGAGCTTTTCCTGGAATGTGGCTTTTCTTCTGAGACTGTTCAGCTTCTCTCTGGTCCAGGACATCAAGACAATCACCTGAGGGTCCCCCAAGCTGCACTCCTGGCTGGGACGCCTGGCCCGAGCCCTAGAAAGACAAAGATTGACTGAGCCACACCCACAGAAAGACTCTCTGACTTTGCCGGCTCTTCAGAAGAATGAGAATTTCTATTGTTTACTATTATTCTTTTTTCATGCTTGTGAATACTTTGCTTATAAAAAACCAGTTTTTTCCTCTTTTCTCCAAAGATATTTTCTCCCGAACCATTACAGAGAAATCTGCTTTCTAGAGGAGACTCCTTTGGGAGTCTTACCCAGCGGGTGGCTTGAGAAAATAGAAAAAAACTGTACTAATTGCATTTTGGTTTTACTTACTCTGTATTGGGATAAAGCAGTCAGCAGCCATGTTGCTTGCTGAATTTATAATGTCTCTGACTTGAGGCACTGATGTCTTTCTGGTCCCTAGGCTTTTTTGATGTAATACTACCTTTCTGGTCCCTAAGTTTGTTTTCCTATCCACAGATAGCTCCAGTATTGTCCCTAACATGCAGCTTTTACAGCAGAGGGGCATGAGTTCAAGTTGCAATTTTGCTAGGCGTGGTGATAATTATTTATAGGGAGTTAACAAAGGTACTGGGGTTTGTTCAAAATATGTATGGTTTATTGTTTATTTGTCTTACCCTGCATCCTAGTTTCAGTAGCATATTTTAAGAGTCTATTAGCAATTGTACCCAGTTTGTTAGAAAGGGATGAGGCTTCCCAGCCTTTCCTTTCCTTCTTCTCCTTTAAATGTCACATCACTTTTTGAGGATGTTCAGTTTCTCCTAGATGCCAAAGATACCACCCTCCTAGCATTTTATCTGGTAGGCTTCCTCTATATATTTTGCAGCTTGTCTAGAATCAAGGCTGATATGTCCAGAAAAGCTGAGGAAACACCTCACCCAGGAGTGGACCCAGTTGTGGAAAATCCTGAGTAGTGTGAGCAAAGAGAGAAAATGGGCCAAACCCTGAAGGAATTTTCTGATCCAATAGGCTGTGAATTTCCCCTTGAACAAATTCACAACCCACATGAGGTGGGGAAATATCTGAAAGTGCCATAATGATTCTAATGAGAAAAAGGTCATTGCAATAAACTGGGCCCTGGCATATGCTTATTGCACGCTGCTAAATACTGTAGAGCAGCAGATAGAAGCAGGGGGGCAGGGAGATAAATCAGCAGATACCCCAGTCACTCAAGTTGCAGCTAAACCAAATAGTGATCCTAAGCCAGCAGCTAAACCAGACAGTAAGCCTAAGCCACTGGCAGTCACTCCTAGCATGGAAAAGAAGCATAAAACCAAAACTAATTGGCCAGTAGATGATGATGAACTGGGGGAAGGACCCTCAAAGCCAGCAACTGACTCAAAATCAGAAGTCACTACTGAGTCCTTGTCCCTGAAAAACCTTTGTAGACCAAAAAAAGATTATACTCGATGATCTGATGAATCTATAATTAGTTGGTTAGTCCTTCTTTAGGACACTGCAGGTGAGGCTAGAATTCTGGAAGGTAGTGAAGTGGGGCGTTTGAGATCCCTATCACATGATCCAGTTATTCACCAAAGAATAGTAAGGGGGGCTGGCTCTCTCAGTCTCTGGGTACAGATCTTGGGAAGTGTGGGGCAAAAATATCTGTGTGCAGATGATCTCTATAGGCAGCAAACCCACTGGAAGACAATAGAAAAAGGGATTCAACGCTTGAGAGAAATGGCAGTGGCAAAGATTGCCTTCACAGATAACCCAAGAATGTCTAGGAATCCTGACTTGCTAAGATGTACATCAGTGATGTGGTGAAAACTCATACCACTTGGGCCACAAGAATACGTTTCTGCTCTAGCAATGATGAAATGAGATAAGGGGAATGACACCGTGCTTGATATGGTGAAAAACCTCTGAGCATATGCAGATGTCATACATGGCCCAGCACATGTAAAAATTACAGCTGTAGAAACATGTCTGCAGAAACCATAAGATAAGATAGAGAAGAATTTAAAAAAACAAAGAGAAGAGATTAAAGAAAGCCTTCTCCAAATCATGGCAGTGCAGATGTCTTAGTTTGAGAGACAGGTGTCTGCTAAGTAAGGCAGAAGCCTCCCTTGGAATGGAAAATGTAAACCCTTTCCCTTCAAATTATTATAATTTCAAAATCAAAGGACTCTCAGGCAAAGATACAAGGAGAGGAATAACAGTTCTTTACTATAATGCAAAACAAAGCTAAAAAATAACAACAACTATGGCATTAACCACAAACAGACCCAGAAACCCAGTGCCAGTCTCCTTGGCCTCAGGAACTTTTTCCCTTTAGTGCAGTTCCGGTCACAGCCGGCAAGGGGCGCTGGTGGCTCCCGGTGGGCAGGGTCAGTGCCATGATTCCCCCGCAGCTGGAGGGGTCGCTCTGGCACGAGCCCAGGTAACATGAGGTGATGGTGGCCGTGTCTGAGACAAAGAGGGATGGAGGAGAGGCTTTGCTTCACAAACACTCAGACCAGTCAATGTTGGTGCAGCAGCAGGACCCTTGGAAACAGATAGCTGGGACAGCAGGACATCTCAGCAGGCAGGGGGTGCGAGGCTGCAGTGTAGCAAAAACTCAGAGCAGTGCCAAAGGAGTGGGGAGGGAGGGGGGCAGTGGTAGCTCAACTCCTGGCAGGGCAGGGAGAGACAAACTCACAGCAGAAAGAAAAAGCAGCTCCACATTGGGGTCTGGCAGTGGCAGTGAATTTCTTTCCCCAAGCAGCAGCAGCTCCGATCCTCTTGCTTCGAATTCCAGAGAGAGAAGTGCAAGCAGCTGCCCTAGCCTTGGCTTTTATCATCCCCATTCTCGTGTTATCTCTCCCCTCTGAGAGAATCTTCCTTCTCCTGGGCTTGGCCACCTTCTTTTTTTCTCTTAAGTACTCAGCTATTACAGTTTCTTAGCAACTTATGGGAGAACAAATTCCTTAAGAAAAAAAAAAGGGGAAGAAATCCAACCCCAAACATTATCCACCCAATTTTTTTTCCTTACCGACACATTACATCAAATTTAAACCTTTAAATTATATACAAACATGCACTACCCTAATCATATACATATATACATGCAGATATGGATACAGGCACTGTGTCGTGGGTAGTTCACCCTAAATAAAGATCTCCTTGAGGTATGCATCGGGTCTCTATCCTTTTACATCACCTACCAGGTACAACCTGGTCCCTGAGAAAAGACAACCCCATGGATGGGATTGCCTTTGTTCGAGGCAGAATTAACCCAAACAGTTTTTCCCAGCATACCTCTCACGTGTACCATTGGAACCTTATCGCCATCTGTTGTTCGTAAGGACTCAGACAGGGCAGGGCCTGCTTGGTTGGTGAATGCTCGGGTGTTAATAACCATGTGACCTTTGCTAAATTAGTCTCCCGGTTCCTGAACATTCCCCCACCCAGTGCTTTCAAGGTGGTTTTAAGCAGGCCATTGCACTGTTCCACTTTTCCAGCTGCTGGTGCATGATAAGGAATAGGATGCACCCACTCAATGCCATGTTCCCTAGCCCAGGTGTTTATGAGGCTATTCTTGAAATGAATTCCATTGTTGAATTCAATCCTCTTGGGCATACTGTGCTTCCAAAGGACCTGCTTTTCAAGGCCCAGGATGGTGTTCCGGGCAGTGGTATGAGGCACAGGGTAAGTCTCCAACCATCCTGTGGTGGCTTCTCCCACTATGAGCACATAGCGCTTGCCTTTGTATGTCTGGGGCAGTGTGATGTAATCGATCTGCCAGCCCTCCCCATAGATATATATATTTGGACCACTACCCACCATACCATAGGAGTTTCACCCACTTGGCCTATTTGATCACAGTGCACGACTTGCAGTCATGGATAACCTGAGAATTACTGTCCACGGTTAGATATACTCCTTGGTCTCGTGCCCACTTATAGGTGGCGTCTCTACCCTGATGGCCTGAGGCATCATGGGCCCATTAAGCTAGGAACAACTCCCCCTTGTGTTGCCAATCTAAATCTATTTGTGACACGTCTATCTCTGCAGCCTGATCTACCTGCTTGTTGTTCTGGTGCTCCTCATTAGCCCGACACTTCAGGACTTGGGCATCTACATGGTGGACTTGCACAGATAGCTTGTCTATCCTAGTGGCAATGTCTTTCCAGTCATCAGCAGCCCAGATCGGTTTTCCCCTACACTGCTGGCTGGCCTTTTTCAACCTTTCCAGCCATCCCCACAGAGCATTGGCTACCATCCATGAATCAGTGTAAAGGTAGAGCTTTTGCCACTTCTCTCTTTCAGCAATGTCCAGGGCCAGCTGAAAGGCTTTGAGTTCAGCAAGTTGACTTGATCCACCTTCTCCTTCAGTAGCTTCTGCACCCCATCATGTGCAGCTCCATATGCCTGCTTTCCAATTCTGTTTCATCTCTACGATGGGACAGGAACTGTCAGTGAAAAGAGCGTAATGTGTTTCTTCTGCTGGCAGTTAGTTGTATGGAGGAGCTTCCTCATCTCGTGTCACTTGTTCCTGCTCCTCTTCAACAGTGAGACCAAAGTTTTCACCGTACAGCCAATTCTTAATTAATTCCAGAATCCCAGGGCGATTCAGGTTTCCAGTGCTGGTGCACTGTGTGATAAGGGCGATCCACTTGCTCCGTGTGGCATCGGTGCCGTGGTGGGCAGAGGGAACCTTTCCTTTAAACATCCACCCCAGCACAGGTAGTCTGGGTGCCAGGAGGAGTTGTGCTTCCATGCCGATTACCTTCGAGGCGGCTTGGACTCCTTCATAAGCAGCCAATATTTCCTTCTCTGTCGGAGTGTAGTTGGCTTCAGACCCTCTGTAACTTCGACTCCAGAATCCCAGTGGTCGGCCTCGAGTCTCTCCAGGCACCTTCTGCCAAAGGCTCCAAGACAAGCCATTGTTCCCGGCTGCTGAGTAAAGCACATTCCTCTCCTCTGGTCCTGTCCTGACAGGGCCAAGCGCTACCTCATGAGCGATCTCCTGCTTGATCTGGGCAAAAGCTTGCTGCTGTTCAGGGCCCCAGTGGAAATCATTCTTCTTGTGGGTAACCAGATAAAGAGGGCTCACGATCTGGCTGTGCTCGGGAATATGCATTCTCCAAAAGCCTATGGCGCCTAGGAAAGCTTGTGTTTCCTTGCTGGTTGGTGGAGACATGGCGGTGATCTTATTGATGACCTCAGTGGGACTCTGAGGCCGTCCATCTTGCCACTTCACCCCCAGGAACTGGATCTCTCGAGCAGGTCCCTTGACTTTGCTCTTCTTGATGGCGAAAACAGCTTCCAGGAGGATCATTATGATCTTCTGTCCTTTCTCAAATACTTCTGTTGCCGTGTTCCCCCACACAATTATGTCATCGATGTACTGCAGATGTTCTGGAGTCTCACTCTTTTGTAATGCAGCCTGGATCAGTACATGGCAGATTGTGGGGCTGTGTTTCCACCCCTGGGGCAGTCGGTTCTAGGTGGACTGCACACCCCTCCAGGTGAAAGCAAACTGAGGCCTGTGTTCTGCTGCCAGAGGAATGGAGAAAAAGGCATTGACAATGTCAATAGTGGCGTACCACTTTGCTGCTTTTGACTCCGGTTCGTACTGGAGCTCCAGCATGTCCGGCACAGCAGCGCTCAGCGGTGGAGTCACTTCATTCAAGGCACGTTAGTCCACAGTCAGTCTCCATTCTCCATCAGACTTGTGCACAGGCCAAATGGGGCTGTTGAAGGGTGAGTGGGCCTTACTGACCACTCCTTGGCCTTCCAGATCGCGGATCATCTTGTGAATGGGGATCACAGCATCTCTATTCGTCCAATACTGCCGGCGGTGCACTGTCGAGGTGGCAATTGGCAATTGTTGCTCTTGCACCTTCGGGAGTCTGACTACAGAAGGATTCTCTGATAGTCCAGGCAAGATATTCAGTTGCCTAATGCCCTCTGCCTCCATAGCAGCTATTCCAAAAGACCACCTGAGTCCCCTTGGATCTTTGTAATAGCCGTTCCAGAGGAAGTCTATGCCCAGAATACACGGGGCCTCTGGGCCAGTCTCAATGGGATGTTTCTGCCATGCCTTCCCTGTCAGGCTCACCTCAGCTTCCAACAGAATCAATTGCTGCAATCCCCCTGTCACCCTGGCAATGGAAACAGGTTCTGACCCCACATGTCCTGATGACATTGATACAGGGGGTTTGGGATTTTAAGGGTTAGTCGCTGATTGCGGGTATTGCTAAATTTTGCAGTTGCTTACTGGACAATATATACCGTTTTCTCACGCTTGCCAAGCAGAGGAGAAAGATGTAAGGGAGGATGCAAGCCACTGAGGAGAAGAAGACCCTGACCAAAGATCCTGCTTTTAGATCCTGAAACTGGTTTTGGCTAGCTCTAAGGTCTGGAGTTGGGGCAGGATCTTAGAGGGTATGTGCAAGGAGGTCGGATAAAGAGTTCAGTCCCAAGGAAGACTCATTACTTCATCCCAGAGACCCCAGCCCATGACCACTAAGAGGCACTAAGCATGCTCAAGTATATGGAAATTACTTTTGAACTCATTATAATACAAAGATGGGATAGGTAATATGTATAGGCATATTGTGTAATTTAATGCATATGCAACTTCTAACCAGATATATACCAAGCTGAGAGCCACTGACGGTGCTCAAGTTTTTCAGAGGAGCGATCCCCCTTGCACCCGGAGCCGTATTAAAACATAGCTACCCTATAACTACCGAGTGGTGGGGTCTTTTCCATGTCCCATTCTGGTGAGCCAGGCAGGAGAAAACTCTTCCCGGGAACAGGATCAGCTGAGAAGTGGACGTCCTACGCGCACCCTGGGACATTCCCTGGAGGAACTCCACTTCTCTGCCCCCTCACTGCAGGGGTAGACAAGAGCCTGCTGGAACTGCAGATAAAACGGTTGTGGCAGGGCATGTCAAACCCCCCCCACTTCCTGCATACCAGAGATAATGGGTGCATCAGAGATAACCCAGGGGTCAAAAGACTCAGCAGGGGTCATCTCCGGTGTGAGACAGGCTCATAAATCAGACCCCCTGGTCTGGAGAACAGATGTGGGGAAATATTAATGACTGAGAGACACCGTTTTACTCTATAAAAGATATGCGAGTTATCACTGGGGTAGAAGCCTCTACAATCACCCCATAAAGGTGTGAGGGACTTCTCCCTGAGTTCTGGATGCAGGCTCATGGTTACTTCTCCAAAGACTGAGAGAAAGGAGCTCAATGTGTGCTGCACCAATGACTGGATGGTAAGATAGATTGAATCCTAAGCTTATACTATTTCTTCACTAGCTGTAACTCAAAGATACCTTATCGTGCACTGTAAAAAATCTACTAGTAGTTCTTTTCTTTTTGTTTTTATACCTGTGTAGTATTAGTTTGTTTTAAGTCTTATATCTGTTATTTTTCTTGTCTATTAATAAATAATTTGTTCTATAATAGACAGAATCAGTCATTATTAAAAGGACTTACAAACATGAGTGGGTTTTGAGGTGCTGGTCATCTCAATAAGTTTACTACCTGCTGCCAGAGTCCTGGGCAGTAGACAAGGACTTATTTAACTCCCACATCCATTTGTGACAACAGTATGTTTGGGTTTTGAAAAGGGGGCCAGTAAGTCGTATGTGCAGCAAAGGGCTGCTGATAAGTTGTGCAGAGACATCTGGTGCACAGCAAGGCCCTGTGTTGTGAGTTAGGGCTTGCAAGAGACCAGCTTCGATTCAAATTACCGAAGCCGGCTGAGGAGCGGCTATGAGAACCACTGAGGGTTTGCTGACCAATGGTGTGGCTGCTAGCAATCTTGAGAGCAGATCGGGTGAATCCTAAAAAAAGTTTCTGCTGTATTCCAATTTTTAAGCAAAGACAGGCCTGCTAATGACCGTATAGGAAGCAGGAGAAGGGTAAGCAGAGTCCTTTAGGTTTGGGGCGACCGGCTCGGCGGGCCCCAATGTGAGTATTGTGAGTGTTTAGGCAGTTATTTTGATTTGAGGCAGATTTTTAATTAGATTGTTGAGTGGATTGGTTAAAACCACACTATATTTATTGTTGCTATTGATTTATTGCTGCTATTGTGCTTGTGTGTGTGAGTGTGGAGTTTTACGGTGTTGGGGTGACAGAGTCCACCTTGGGAGCTACCAAAGAGCCCGTAGGCCCCAAAACAGCAGAGTCACGCTGGTGGGACTGCTCTGAGGTTTGAAATACCCCTAAGAATTGAATGGTTTCTCCCTAAGCTATCTCACCTTGATATGTTAATCCTCCTCTGTTCATTGGCCTTGACCTGTTCCCTCACTCCACCCCTCCCCTCTCCCCATTAGTGGCCACTGTATCCCCCTGCCCTCTCTCCGCCCCTATGGCCCCTGACCATTGGCCGAGTGTCCCTATAACAAGGGACGCTCAGGGGTCATTCGCTCTCTAACGCTCGTGGTCCCCTTCAGAATAAATATTTCTGGAACTCCATGCATCTGAGCCTCTGTGGTTCTGAATCCCTGGTAACGCCCGAGCTATCCAGCAAGTGGGTGAGTGTGTGCACTGCCAGCCCCCGGCAGGGGTAGGAAAGGTCTGCTTGCATGGAACCCTACAGTTCTGGCCAAGGTGATCTCTCAGAGCCAAGGAGACACTTCTGGTAAACGCAGGGACCTCATT
>JAHLSL010008274.1:0-13730 GCA_025920805.1 Petroica traversi
CTTAACAAGATGATTGTTTAGTAAAAACAAGTAAGAACGATAATTCAGTTATAACAATCATGAGAAACATTAGGGGGTAGGTGGATAAAGGGGGGCTGCGGCTTATGCCTGGGTGGAAACAATATATGTAATAGAAATGGTAAAGTCATGCTCAAGTTCAATAGAACAATATTGAATTGACAATTAACTGCTGACGGTTATGTAAGGGACAGTATAAAGGTGTATCCATTGCAGATCCATGTCGGAATTGATTTGGGTATGGTACCCCGATTCCCAGAGCTCTTCAAATAAAAGCACCTGCATATAATCATTCTGTGATTATGTGTTTCTACGCTAACACCAGCAGCTCTCCTGCTTGGGACAAGCCTAGACAGAGCCCGGTGCTGGGATCATAGGCCTGCATGTTATCTTATTCTACTTGGGACAAACCTAAGTAGGGCCCAGCACTGCAGGTCCTTGTTTTGGGTTTTTAGCCGTTTTGCTTAAAAGAGTCTCCGATTGCTGTGGACCCAGATTTTCAGGTTTTTTTTCTAATATTTTTTTAATAAACCTCTTTTTATTTCAACTAATTATCAAGGGTTGCCTCATCATTTTTGACATACATATTTAAGAAGGGGGAAAAAGGTATTGTGTGGGTGCAATTGCAACCAGAGAAGACTGAGAATATATGAGAGAAATAACTCTGCAGACACCAAGGTCAGTGAAGATGGAGAGGGAGGAGGTGCTCCAGGCACCAGAGCTGAGATTCCCTGCAGCCTGTGGTAAAGATCATGCTGAGGCAGGCTGTCCCCCTGCAGCCCATGGAGGTTAATGGTGGAGCAGATGTTTATTTGCCGCGTGTGGAGGACCCCATGCTGCAGCAGGTGGCTGCCTGAAGGAGGCTGTGAACCCATGGGAAGCCTGTGCTGGAGCAGGCTCCTGGCAGGACCTGTGGACCCATGGAATGAGGAGTCCATGCTGGAGAAGATTTGCTGGCAGGACTAGTGACCCCTTGGGGGATCCACACTGGGGCAGGCTATTCCTGAAGGACTGCTCCCCATGGAAGGGACCCATGCTGGAGCAGTTCATGAAGAACTGTAGCCGGTGGAAAGGACTCACTTTGGAGAAGTTAATGGAGCACTGTGTCCTGTGGGAGGGACCCCACACTTGAGCAGGGCAACAGTGAAAGGAGTCGTCCCTCTGAGGAGGAAGCAGCAACAGAAACATGTGATGAACTAACCATAAGCTTTATTTCCCCATCCCCCTGCACTGCTGGGGGAGAGGAGGTAGAGAATCAGGAATAAAATTTAGCACAGTGTGTTGGTTTTGCATGGCCTGGTTTTTGGTAGCAGGGAGACGACAGAGGTGGCTTCTCTAAGAAGCTGCTAGAAGCTTCCACCATATCCAGCAGAGCCAATACCTGATGGCTCTGAAGATGGACATGCCGCTGGCCAAGGCTGGGACGATTAGAGATGCTGGTAACACCTCTGTGAAAACATTCAATAAGAAAATCAAAACAAAGGGGGCACAGTTTTTTCTACCCAGAGAAAAGGAGGAGGTGAGAACATGTGAGGGAAACAACATGGATACATCAAGGTCAGTGAAGAAGGAGGGGGAGGATGTGGCCCAGGTGCCAGAGCCAAGATTCCTCTGCAGGCCATGGTGATGACCATGGTGAAGCAGGCTGTCCCCCTGCAGCTCATGGAGGTCAATGGGGATGCAGAGATCCACCCGTGGCCCTGTGGGGGAGGTGCTCACGCCAGAGAAGGTGGATACTTGGAGGAGGCTGTGATCCAGTGCGAGACCCAGTGGAGAGAGGGGGCCCCTGCTCCCATGCTGGAGCAGCCTGTCCTTGGAGGACTGCACTCCATGGAAGAGTCACCCACATCACAGCAGTTGTGGGAGAACTGTCTGCCTGTGGGAGGGACTCACGTTGCAGCAGTTTTGGAAGGACTGCTGCTCATGAGATCTGGAGCTGTGGTAGAGAAGTTCACTGAGAACTGTCTCCCATGGGAGGGACCCCATGGCATAGAAGGGTGTCATGGTTTGACACTGGCCCAACACCAGGCACCCATGGGAGTCACTCGCTCACCCTCCCCTGCCACAGCTGAGCAGAGGAGAGAAAAAAAAAAAAGTTAGTAAAGATTTGATGAGTTGAGAAAAGGACTGGGAGAAAACACTTCAAGGGCAAAACAGGCTCAAGTTAAGGTTTCAAACTTAATTTATTACTAACAAAATCAGAGGAGGATAATGAGAAGTAAAATAAGCCCTTAAAAACACCTTTTCTTTCCCCAGCCCCTCCCTCCTTCCCACCGACAGCGCAGGGAGACAGGACATGGGGATTTTGGTCAGTTTATCACCCGAGATTTTCTTCTGCTGCTCTGGGAGAGGAGTCCTTCCCCTGTCAGACTGTGGGGTCCCTCCCACAGGAGACAGTTCTCCACAAAATACTCCAGCGTGGGTCCAATCTCATGAGCAGCAGTCCTACCACCCCTGCTGCAACATGAATTCCCCTCATGGGCAAACAGTACTCCCAGAACTGCTGCAACATGGGTCTCTCTTCCACAGGGTGCAGTCCTCCAATGACAGGCTGCTCCAGCCTTGAAGCAAGGGCCCTCTCTCTCCACTGGGACTCCCACTGGACCACAGCCTCCTCCAGGTATCCACCTGCTCCTCCATGGGCACCTCCCCCACAGGGTGTGTGGCCGTTGGCGAGGGCCGGACACCTGACCACAGGGACGGCCGGCGGCTCGGCGGCTTGTTCTGAAAGCTTCCTTTTCATTAAGTCAACTTCAGCTGAGGACTTCTTTTCCCCTCGCCGCGAGCCGGGCTTCCCTGGGATGGTGGTCACTGTCCTGAAAGCCGGAGAGTTGCTGAGAGAGAGAGAGAGAGTTCCCTTGCCCGGAGCCCAAATCAGACACAAGACACGAGGGTCTGCTCTGCTTGGGTTCAGGGGCAAAAGACCCCGGACGGCTCAGCTTTCAGACTTTTATTCTGAGGGTTACAACTTATTTCATAACAGTACAGGGGAGGAAATGGGGAAGGGTCAGAAGGTCAGGGTCCAGTCGGGAAGGAGTAAGGGAGGAAAGAGTGAGATACAAGATACTATTGTTAACTGAGGGGCAGGAGGGGGGAGTTCGACTCCCTTTCCAAGGCCAAACTTAACTCTACCTTCAGAGGGGCCTCACTTTCTAGACCCCCAGAAATTCTTCAGGGAATATGTCACTCTCTGGGCTTGAACCACTGCTACATCTCCCCCTTTTCTATTATATAAGGAGAAAGTTTTACTAGTTAGGGACATCATGAAACCCTTAAGACAACTGAGGGAACATAACACAATGAGAATAGTAAACACTGTCCAAAGTAAAGTTCTTAAAGTCTGAGCTACCCAACCAGAGATGCCCCATCCATGGAAAAGGTCCTGCAGCCAGTCGTTGTTTTCAGTGTGTAGTTGATGAATCTGGTCTTGTATTTGCTTGGTTGTCTGGTGGATGCTTTGGGCGTGCGAAGATAAATTGAAACAGCAAAGTCCTTCAAATTCTTCACACCCGTGGCCGTGTGCAAGCAGCAAGAAGTCGATGGCTGCTCGATTTTGCAGGGTGGCTTTCCTGGTTGTTTCTTCATCTGCAAGGAGGTCCGACAATGCCTTAGATGTTAAGTTGGCATGTTTTCTGAGCCAGCACTCTAGGTGAGAAAGCTCACTGAGGGCTTTTGCCGCTGCCACCCAAGGTAAAAATATTGATGCGGCAACTCTCTTTGAGAAAGACCAGGATACCACATGACTATCACAATTTGGATCTAATTCTAGGGTGGCTCTTTTTTGACGGACTAATTGGGTGTGGTTTCTCCAAGTTAGAAGTTGGGTCTTTCCTGGTGTTAACATGGAGAGTTTGCCTAGCGTACATGGGCCTCCATGCAGTTGAGAGGGGATTCCTGCCCAAGCCCAATTCCCACAGATAAGAAACACCCCTTTGGGGAGCCCTCTTGGGTACAGAATGGATGCGGACTGAGTGTTTTCTTCAAAACTGCACCATGTGCCTTTTACATATGATTTTTTGTCCATCGGGGATACGTCATTGTTTGGCTTCCCACCTTTTATGGAGGGGTCTAGCCACTTGTATTTGGAGTTGAATTTTGTACAGAAATGAGGTTGGGCTGACCCCACAAGGTCTAATTCTTGGGGTTCAGCTTGGGTATGCAGGAGAGTCCTTATCCATCTGTCCCAGCTGTGGGCTGGGTGGGCCTCAGTAAAGGCGGCATGAAAATCAAGGGGTTCCCAAGGAATCCCCACCAGGCAAGTCGACATAGGGTTCTCTGTGGCATGGGTGCCAAGGCAGAATACTGGTTGGCTGAGTGACTTTGCTAAACTTATCCAGATGTTCTCTTTTGGCTGTTGCATGAGCCACGGGTTCGCTCTTGGGACCAACAGGACCAGGTGCAGGATGACGAGGAGTTGTGGCTGCATCTTCTGGGGTATTTCCGGTGGGATTTTAACTGAAATGAGATAATCTAGGATTAAGGAAAAAAACCAAAAAACTCTTTACCTCTTTAGGGGCATGGGGTGGGAACAAAGGGGGTAAGGGAAAACACACGAGGGGAGGCAGGGGGGAAGACAGGGAAGGGGGTTCTTCTTTTCCTTTGGACAGGTCAGTTCTTTCGCAGGTTTTCTGGAGGAGGCTTTCACTGTTTTTCCTCCATTCAGGCTAAAGGTCCTTCTTTCTTCTTCTTTTCCAGGCCAGATGGGGTTGTTTTTGTCCTCTGCTTTCCGCTCTGGTTGTGCCTGGAAGTACACTCTTGGATATTTGGTTAGAGGGCCTGTATGGCCTTATGTTTCTGGCTGGTACCCACCTTGGTCCCTTAGGGGTGGACACACACGCGTGCCCTCGTCCCCAGACAATCAGTGGGAGGGGCCCTTCAATTTGATGGGTCTCAGGGTCTTTGACCAGCACCGGCGGTTGTTCTTTTAATTTGGCTGAGGTCTAATTGGAAAAGTGCCAGAATACAGGGGGAATGGGCTCTTCCTGGGTGTTATTTAAAAAATTGCAGAGTTACTCATCAGGCAATTTGTTCCCTGCCCCTCCCTGTTGCTGGTGGAGGACCCTTTTGAGGGTTTGGTGTGTTCTCTCCATGATTGCCTGTCAAGTGGGGGAGTGCAGGATCCTGGTGGTGTGGGTCACTCCCCACTGCTGGAAGAACTCTCGAAGGTGGGACGAGGTATACATGGGACCGTTGTCTGTCATGATCTCCTTGGGGGTGCCTAGTACAGAGAAGGACATAAGGAAATGTTTAACAGCGTCTTTTGCCTTCTCGCCTGTGTGGGCAGAGGCAAAAATGGCACCAGAAAATGTGTCAACTGACACATGGACATACTTGAGTCTGCCAAAATCGTTCAGGTGGGTAACGTCGGTCTGCCATAATTGGCAGCTGGCTAGTCCCTGGGAGTTAACCCCCAGGTTCATTGATGTAAGTTGATAGTTCTGGCAACTAGGACATGTTGCTACGATGGCTCACGCTTGCTCAAGAGGTAAGTGGAACATCCTCCTGAGGGCGGGAGCGTTTTGGTGAAAGAACTGGTGGCTGAGTTTGGCCTGTGCAAAGGTGTCAGGTGTGTTAGCCATTCGTACGACCATGGCTAATGCGTCTGCCCTGCGGTTCCCTTCAGATATGAACCCTGGGAGATCCTGGTGTGATCTAACATGCATGACATGGAAAGGATGTTCTCTGTGGGGCAGTAGGTACACTAACCTGGAGAGTAATCAAAAAAATTTGTGGTTGGTTACCTCTTTTAACAAGGGATGTTCTGCTCTGGCAGTGACTCCAGCTATGTATGCTGAATCAGTTACCAGATTCAGAGGTTCCTGGAATTTCTCGAATACTCTGACTATAGCTGCTAACTCTGCAATCTGTGGGGAACCTTCCACCACATGGACCTCAGCTTCCCACTGCTGGGTCTTAGGGTCCTTCCAAGTCAAGACTGACTTGTGGGAGGACCCTGAGCTGTCTGTGAAAACAGTCAAGGCATCTAATGGAGATTTGCTTTGAAGCATTCTGGGTGCCAATTGGAAATTTGTGTTGAACAGATGGTGTTTTAATTTGTGGCCAGTAATTTGGCCTGGGTAACTGTCCAGTGTGAGCTGGAGGTGCTCGTTGGTTTGGAGTGGGTTCTCCAGATCCTCGTCATGCCAGGGGACATGTATGTGTGAAAAATCACATCCAGCTAGGATGCAAAGCCTGGTTCTCGCTCTCTGTATTAGTTTTGCTACTAGCTCCTGTGGTGTTGTGACAGTCTTGGACAGTTGATGAGGAAGAAAGATCCACTCTATGATGAGGAGAGCGTCTTTCAGCCTCTCGTCCCACTGAAAGATGAGACCATGGTAAGACGGTACCTGTCCGAGGATGATGAATCGGAAGGGCAGGTCTGGCGCGATCCTGTGTGCCTGTCGGGAGGAAAGTGCGCGTTGCACCTTACCAATGACAGCCTTGGCGTCTGCGGTGAGAGCCTTTGGTGAGTCCAGTCCTTCTCCCCCCTTTAGGAGTTGGAACAAGGGGGCGAGGTCTGCCGTCGTCAATCCCAGTAGAGGGCGCACCCAGTTAATTGACCCGCAGAGCGGCTGGAGGTCTCGCAGGGTTTTTGGGTCATTGTTGATGGTGAGCTGCTGGGGTGCAATGGTCCTTTCGGCAATGCGAATCCCAAGGTACATCCACGGGCAGGTGTGCTGCACTTTCTCAGGTTGGATCTCCATCCCGGCACGTTGAATAGCGTTTATGGTGGCGGCTAAAGTCTTTTCTAGGTAGGGTTGGGCCGGGGCACAGACTAGTACATCATCCATGTATTGGTAGATGATTGCTTTGGGGAAGGCTTTACGGACAGGTGACAGGATCCCTGCCACATACCACTGGCAGATAATGGGTGAATTATGCATACCCATTGGTAGAACTCTCCAATGGTAGCATTTCTGGGGGCCTGTCGGTTTATTGACGGAACGGAGAATGCAAAACGCGGGGCATCTCAAGGATGTAGGGGTATGGAAAAGAAACGGTGTTTTATATCAATGACAGCAAGTGGCCACTGTCGGGGGAGCATCGCAGGCGATGGAAGGCCTGGCTGGAGGGGACTCATTTCTACAATGACTTTGTTTATCTCTCGCAGATCGTGGAGAAGCCTCCACTTGTCTTTGCCTGCTTTTTTTATGACGAAGATAGGGGAATTCCATGGGCTAGTTGATGGAACAATATTGCCTTTGGCAAGCTGTTCTTCTACTAGTGACTCAAGGGCGCTTAGTTTGTCCTTAGGAAGGGGCCACTGTTCCACCCTTACTGGCTTATCTGTTTTCCACGTCAGGGCTGGGGTGGTGCGCCTCTTGGTGGCCCCCACTAGAAATCCTGGGGTGCTGGTGGAATCTCTAGGCGGGTCTCCCACTGTTCGAGGAGGTCCCTCCCCCATAAAGTAAAGCCTGATGGCACCACAAAGGGTCTGATAGAAGCTATGTGTCCGTGAGGTCCTTCTATTGTGATGTTGTTGGTACTTTGGGAGGTACTTTGGTTGGTACTTTGTTGTTGGTGTCTGGGAGGTTGTTGCTCCCCCTACCCCTGTGATTTCTCCCCCAGATGGTCTGAGACCCCACTGGGAGGGCCACTCGGACACCGAGATGATGGTGACATCCACACCCGTGTCTGGTAACCCACTAAGATGCACTGTTGACTTCCCATTGGTCAACTTACAGATTAGGGACGGGCAGATCTGTGCCCACCACCTGGGCCCAGTAGATGGCTGGTGTTCGCACATTTCTGGGAAACTCCTTGGGCAGTACAATGGCATGTGCCACTCACTGCCCTTGTGGGATGAACTCAGGGACATTTGTGCAAGAAACTGTGATATTGAAATTTACTCTTGGGGACACTGTTTTTATTTGAGGTAGGATAAAGAGCATAGGTGGTCCCTTGGTAGAATTCCCAACAACGAGTATGTCTGTCTGGCAGTCTATGTCTCCTTGAAGGGAGACCTTGAACGGTTGGAAGTGTTTGCTGGTGATATGGTATGCTGATGCACTTACCAAGTCCATTCTCTTGCCCCAAGTCCTCGGTGGGCCTCCTGTGTCCGCCAGTGGTGGGGCGGCAGGTGCGATGTAGTCAGCATTTAATTTTGTGTCCCAGCGCGGTGCTGTTCCACGCTCCACTGCCCGTTTCCCTGCTGGTGCTGCTGCAGGCATGGGCAGTGTGCCACTCCGGGACCTGTGAGAGGCTTAGTAGGAATAGGGTTAGTTCTGCGGGGCTTAGGGCAGTTCTTAGCAAAGTGGTGAGCGGACCCACAGTTTAAGCATTTGCGGGGGTCTTTATTGGATTCTGTAGTGTTAGCGGCAGCTATGGTGTTTCTCTGCAGTCCCTTTAATAAAGGGTGTGGAGGGGGAGATTCTGTTCGGTCAGGCCTTATTTCAGCACAAGCCTCTACCATTTGCTCTATCGTTGGTTTTGGATCTGGTGGCAGGGAGTTGAGGACTCTTTTACATTCTGTGTTTGCATTTTCTTTGGCCAGTGACCTTAGTAATTCTTTTTGCATTTTTGTATCCTCTACGTGCTTTGCCATTGCCTCCCTCAATCTGTCTACAAAGTCCACAAAATTCTCTTCAGGCCCCTGCCTGATAACTGCATAGCTTTCTGAAGGGGTCTTGGAGGATGACAAGCAGAATAGAGCTCTTTTTGCTGCATTTTTGATATCATTTAAAACTTCTATTGGAATTTGAGCAGCTTGGTCCTGGGGTTTTTCCATATCTGATTGGCCAGCAAGGTGGTTAAGAGTGAGGAAGGCTGTGTGCTGGTTAGTTTTATAAGTTTCTAATAATTCTTTGAGATGTTGTTGCCAGGATCTTTCCCAGAGCCAGAACTGAGCTTCAGTTAACAGGCTGGACATTAATGTTCTTATGTCATGTGGTACCATCACATGTGTTTCAAATGTTGCATTCAAAACTCCCTTAAAATATGATGATTCTCTTCCAAAGTCTTTAGAAACTTTACAAAGTTCTTTCAGATTTTGATAGGAAAAGGCTGTCCACCCTGGATTTGCCCCCCATGTGTTATAAGTCACGGGAGCAACAAGGAATTTTTTATCTGTGGAATCGTCCCAGGATTTCTTGGCTGGGGCGGGCTGGTCCCTGCCATGCAGGCGGCTCCCGGCAGAGGGGAAAGGGGAGGGGAGGAGAGTCGTGTCAGAGGTGTGGCCGCCCCGGCCATGCGGGCGGCTCTTTGTTCCAGTCGCTGTGGAGTCAGGGGAGGTGGTCTAATTTTCCTGGCCGTCCGGGTCCCCCGTGTACTCCTCCACGTGCCCCATGCCATGTTTATTTGGTTCAATTACCAAGTTCCCTTCTCTGTCGTGGGACCAGGACCCCGCCTTACAGCCCCCCCTCCTCAGCGGAGCCCGCCAGCCCGGGGAGGTGGGGTGGGAGACAGCTCTCTGTGGATTCATGAGGTTTGTACTTAGTGGGGAACAGTGGGGATTCGTCAGGGTGGCAGGGGGTTTTGCAGCCGCTCTGCGCGTCTCCCCAATCACCGCGGCGAGCGCCGGGGGGGCAGGGGGTGCACGGAATTGGGGTGGAAGGGGTGAACCGAGCCTCTGAATCTTTCTCCCATGTTCCCAATGTATTAGAAATTAAAATTAAAAGTGAAAATAATTTTGCAACGTTATGTTCTCCTCCGCGAATGTTATCGGTTAATCTTTCCCCAACTTCATCCCAAAAGTAGGGGGAGGAGGCTGAAGTAGGCGAAATTGAAGGGACATGAGTAAAAATCCATCTCATAAATTTCTTTAACTTTCGTCGATTTAAATCCCATTTTCTTAAACCCTGGGGTAGTTTTGACTTCGGAATAAAACTCTCTCTCAAGGGTAGAACTGGTGTTTCCCATTTCTATTTACAGCCGCAGGAATGGGATTGAAACCCGAGGACTGGGCCGGCGGTGGGTAGGTGAGGGGAAGGGGGGGGGAGGGTTGCAAGTGGAGTCGCACTTACCACACTTTGTAAGTGCTGTACCTCTGGTTTCTAGCTCTGAAACTGCTGCCAGGACCAAATCCCTTGGGTTTTCTCCGGCGTTCCAAGGTTCTCTTTCTTTTTTGGAGGAAGAATTGCTTGGAATTCCCTCTGAACGGGTCCCTTATAGCTGGACCCGTTCGTCGGGGTGTGGCAGATCGAAGATGCGCTAGAAAACTAGGACATTCTCAGGGTCCAGATCAGGTCCCTGTTTCAGGGGCCACTTGTGGCTGTTGGCGAGGGCCGGACAGCTGACCACAGGGACGGCCGGCAGCTCGGCGGCTTGTTCTGAGAGTTTCCTTTTCGTTAAGTCAACTTCAGCTGAGGATTTCTTTTCCCCTCGCCGCGAGCCGGGCTTCCCTGGGATGGTGGTCACTGTCCTGAAAGCCGGAGAGTTGCTGAGAGAGAGAGAGAGAGTGTTCCCTTGTCCGGAACCCGAAATCAGACACAAGACAGCATGGTCTGCTCTGCTTGGGTTCAGGGGCAAAAGACCCCGGACTGGCCCAGCTTTCAGACTTTTATTCTGACGGTTACAACTTATCTCATAACGGTACAGGGGAGGAAATGGGGAAGGGTCAGAAGGTCAGGGTCCAGTTGGGAAGGAGTAAGGGAGGAAAGAGTGAGATACAAGATACCATTGTTAACTGAGGGGCAGGAGGGGGGAGTTCGACTCCCTTTCCAAGGCCAAACTTAACTCTACCTTCAGAGGGGCCTCACTTTCTAGGCCCCCAGAAATTCTTCAGGGGATATGTCATTCTCTGAGCTTGAACCACTGCTACAAGGCTGTGGGTGGATCTCTGCATCCCTTGTGGACCTCCATGGGCTTCAGGGCGACAGCCTGCTTCTCCATGGTCATTACCATGGCCTGCAGAGGAATCTGGGCTCTGGCACCTGGGCCACCTCTTCCTCCTCCTTCTCTACTGACCTTGGTGTCGCCATATTGTTTTCTCTCCCATGTTCTCACCTCCTCCTCTGGCTAGAAGAAAAACTGTGTGTACTTTGATTTGATTTTCTTCTTAAATATATCATCACAGAGGTGTTACCAACCTCTCTAATTGGCCCAGTTTTGGCCAGCAGCATGTCCATCTTCAGAGCCATCAGGCATTAGCTCAGCTGGACATGATGGAAGCTTCTAGCAGCTTCTCAGAGAAGCCACCTCTGTGGCCCTCCACTACTAAAAACCACGCCATGCAAAACCAGGACACAGGGGAAGGACCCATCTCCCTGAGCAACAGATCTCAGGTGATGAACTGAGCAAACCCCCACACCATCTCCCTGCACTGTTGGTGGGAAGGAGAGAGGGACTGGGGAAAGAAAAGGTGTTTTTGAGGGCTTATTTTACTTCTCATTATCCTCCTCTGATTTTATTAGTAATAAATTCACTTTGTATGTCTAAGCTGAGTCTGTTTTGCCTTTGGAGTGCTTTTCTCCTGGTCCTTAGCTCAGCTTATGAAGCCTTCATTAAATTTTTCTCTCCTCTGCTCAGCTGTGGCAGGGAGGGTGAGTGTGCGACTTTCATGGGTGCCTGGCGTTTGGCCAGTGTCAAACTATGACACCAGTTTGAATGGAATACCTTATGCACATGAATAAAAGAATTACCCTTATAATTCTATACTTTCTGTCCTAGCCTCTCTCCTCAGTTGGCACAAGCCCGTTTCAAAATTTTTGTGACATGAGATTCCTAAAATACAAATATTTTGGAACACAGACTGTGTTTTATGGAAAAAAAAAAGTTTTGTTTGATCTAGACTAAAATTACTAGGCTTATTAAACTATTTTTTTCACAGTAACAATTTCAAATCCCGGCTACCAGCAAACATTTAGCTTCTCCTTTTATCTAGATGCCCTAACATGGTACACCTACAGCTGTCTCTTTTTGTAGGAAGGGGAAGGAAACCAAAAGCTGGGCAAGTTACTTGCAGTGCTGTACTGGTAATGGTATAACTCAACTGATGCAGGAATTTACATCTACAGGTTTGCTCATACCAGGTAAATTAATCCCAGTCAGGCCTAGCTAGGTATACAGCCATTCCAGTGTTTCCACAGAGCCCACCCCGGGCAAGGTAAAAAAATTGTTATGCCAGTGTGCAACCCCTTGGTGATGGAGCCTGCGGGCCCAAGAGCTGCCAGCCTTCAGCGAGCACGGGCACAGGCACTCATACAACCCTCTTCCTCTCCCCTTAGTTCTCTGTTCCCATCTTGTCCTAGGAGGATGATACATGGAAAAGACCCCACAACTCGGTAGTTATAGGGTAGGTATGTTTAATACGGCGCCGGGCGCAAGGGGATCACTCCTCAAAGACTTGCGCACTGTTGCAGCACTCAGCTTGGCATATATCCAGTTACAAGTTACATATGCATCAGTTTACACAATAGGTCTCTACATATTCATTGCCTGTCCCCGCTTCATATTATAATTAGCTCAAAACTCATTAGCATTTCCAAACGCATGCGCACTGTTGTGCATTGCTGTGTGCTTCCGTTCGGTGGTCACACCGAAGGTCTTCTAGGGTGAAGTTAGTAGTCTTCCTCAGATGAACGTTTGACCTTTCTTCCTTGCGCATGCTCTCTAAGTTCTTGGCCCAAGTCCAAACCCCAGAGCTGGTTTCAAGGTCGAAAACAGGATCTTTGGTTATGGTTTCTGCCCCTTATCTATGGCCTTACATCCTCCTATCAATGGCCCAGCATCCTCTCCTTTCTGCTTAGCAAGCAAAATAAGTGTAGAGCAAGTGATATACATTGTTTAGCAAATAGTTGCAGATTTTGACAATACCAGTAGTACGCACAAACAGCAGTTAACCCTTAAATCCTCAGCCTTCCGTATCAAGGAGAGACCTCTGAGGAGGAAGACGAATACACACGACCCCGACAATGCGAGAGGCTAGCACCATTTCAATCCAGTCCCGGCGATACTCCCCCTAGCGCAGCAGGAAAGACAAGGAGTTGTGACAGTATAGGCACGCGTACTACCCATTCTCCCCCCTCCTTCCCTTCCTATCTTTTCTTGCGAGGAGGTGGGGGTCAAGGTGTCACGTGAGAGCAGGAGGGTGGGATTGATGGCGCAGGCTGAAGGGGAAGATGGCGGCTGACAGAGCGTTTTTGTTATTGGCAGCTGTACGTCCTTCCGACTTTGAGGTGGTGGAGGATGGCAAGAACGTCTTTGTTAGCCCCGTATCCACTTTGGAGGTGAGAGCCCGCCCGTCCTGCAGCCGCCCTCTCTCCTTCCCTGGCGCAGTCTGTTACTGCGGGGCTCAGTCGTTGCCCAGACCCCTGTGGTGGAGTGTGACGGTGTCCGTGCCCAGGGAGCTCTCCCCGGTTACTGGGGGTCCCTTACTACCCCATCTCGGCCTCGAGCTATTGCCCTCTTTTCTGGGAGCGCCGGCTTCTTGGCCCATCTCATTTGGTGGGGAGGGTTGCCTTGCTAGGGGCCCTCTGGGGCCCTCAGCCCCGCGTGGACTCGGTTGTTCCCCTCAAGTCTTTTTCCTGTCAAAAAATTCCCCCAAAACCAAATCAAACCACAAAAGTCTTTCTCCAAGTATCACACCTGCAATTGTTCAGAGAAATCAAGAGTCTGAAAGACCTAAAAATGTGTCGTGAGTGCATCACTCTTGCTTTCCATTTTAGGAGTCTAATAAGTACACTCTGTTACAACTGTTATAAATGCATATTATAGTGTTGGTTTTTCGCAAATAATGAATACTATGTATATAATATTGATCCTTGTAGAAGCAG
>JAHLSL010008314.1:0-16649 GCA_025920805.1 Petroica traversi
GGGGGCCGGTTTGGAGTCCGGGGGCGGCAGGTTGAGGGGCCCCGGGACTGCTGGGGGGCGGCCGGCGGCTTCCCAGCCTTCGGCCTGGCTCCGGCAGGGCGGCTGCACCCTTCCCCAAAATGACAGCTCCGAGGCGCCTGGCTGCAGGCCGGGCCAGGAGAGGGAAGAAGGGATGGAAGTAAAAGGCCTTTCTGCCCCGACCCCCGCTCCTGTGAAGGGGGATGCCAGAGGGAGGCGGGTAAACGCTTTTCTTTCTCTTCCCGTCCCGTTCCGTTCTGCCTCGGGGCCCGGTGGGTGGGCCGCCCCAGGGCTGCTGTGGGGCGAGGAGCCGGGCCGGGGTTGCCCCTCCCCGGGTTGGGGCTGCCACCACCACGTCCCCGGGAGAAACCCAAGCAGGCGGCGGGGATCGAGGGCCGGGACCAGGGTGCGGTGGCGATGCTGTCATATGTCTGCTTTTGTGTGGAAGGAGAAATCTTACGCTGGTGTTAATCACTTCCTGGGGACCACCAGGAAAATAATACAGCAGACTTCAGTTCACAAAGCTTTGATTTGGTGCAGATCCTTCCTTTGATATATTTTTGTATTACTTTATATTTTAAGGGTAATTCCAGATCTGTTCTGTACAGGAGAGTAAAATTTGTCAGTAGAAATGCTGTATTAGGCAATTGGCACATTAAGTTTTTCTCGGTCAAGGTCTCCTCTAGGTGTAGAATGTGGGAAAAGTGTTGTCTGGTGAACAGTCAGATAATGCACACTGGTCGTTTGAACTCCTTATGAGCTGATCTCATCAGCCCACTGCAAAGCATGGCGCATGGGAACTTGTCTGCCTATAGCTTTGTTTGTTTCAGTGATTTGGCATGCCGGCAAGCCTTGTGCTGCATTTCGACTGATTTAGACCTTGCCTTGATTGCAGAACATCTGATACAGCCCGAGAGTTAATATAGGTGCATTTATGAGAGTTGTGCAAATTGTATCCAGTGGGGCTTAGCTTTAGTTTATTCAGTTGGGAATGGATTTTAAGTAAAATCAGAATGCAGCATTTCAGAGACAAGGTAAATCCTTGTAACAGACTGGTACAAAATCAGCTGAATCGGTGAATATCCTCCTTTCCTGCATACTATGTATCTTTTGGTCTTCTAAACAAAACTTTTTTTTGCTTTTACTGTGTTAAACAAGCATAAGCAAAGAGGTTAGTTACTTTGAATTACATGGCTATAAACTTGTTAACTAAATATGCAAGCCGAACTGATCTGCTGCTGTTCCTAAAGCCACTTGAGACCAGCACGGTTACAGCAGCATACAGGGGCAGAAACTTGGAAGTCAAGGGCAGAGGTAGCTGTAGAGTTGAGCTCAAGGGAGAGAAAAGTCAGTAAACGCAGTTAATAGGTGGGATGCAAAACAACATGGAGAGTGATGGGACTCACCCAGCCTCATTCAGCACGCCAATGGGAGCCAGGATGCTTCAGTCACAGGCAATTCTTTAGTCACTGGGCTGTGCTATATGTGTTTGGGCATTACATGTTTTGACTTGCAAATGGAAAAAGCTTGATGATATTGTCTTTTCATTCTTTTAGGGCTGTAATCATTGAGAAGCTTGTAAAAGAGATTTTAAAAAAAAGGCAGAATCAGCAGTGATTCACTCATTTTTTGCTTTTAACACTTGGAAGGATTTGCTTTGTGTGTGTGCATGTCCTGTTCTAATTAAGTCAAAAACTGAGAGGCAGACAGTTCTGGGAACAGCTTGAGGACTCTGATGAGCCTACACAGGGAAAGAGCATTGCTCCTCTAGCTTTCTTATGATGCTGTGCAGGAATTTGGTCTGCTGTAGATCTTGTAAACCTTTAGCAGATGTATGAAGCATATGCTCAGGGAGTTTATAATCTTGCTGTTTTATGCAACTTCTTGTTTTTCCCACACTCAGCTAGAGGAGCACTGCATACAAGACTTACTATATATCACACTCCAACCTAAAGGGGCTCCACCTTGGTTTACTTAAGTTGTTCTTGGGGAATGTGGGTGATTGATGTCAAACTAGAACAGGATTGCTTTTCATTTCTTGCTTCCTAACTAACTTCGTGCAGCCTTTTAAAAGAATAGCCCTTTTAGTCTCTATAAGTCTTACTTTGTTCGTCTGTGTTGAGAGAGCTAAGTGGCACAAAGCCATGTTAGGCAGAGTGCAGGGCAAGCATGGAGTGGTTTTCTGTCCTGCCGGGTATTGTAGATTTGGATATGCTTTGTTTAATACTATGAAGCACTCCTGTGTGATGGTGTTGTTCATATCATAGGCAAATGGGTTCTGAGCGTGGGAACTTCATAATGCAATTTGTTGAAAGTACAGGCTTTTCTGCTACAGTCATCAGATCATCCTGGCCAGATTCTCCTCCCTGTCACCCAATCGCCAAGGTGGCAGAAATTCAGAGCCTTAACCTCCACTGTTGTATTCCTTTAGTGAGTGTGAATGGCATTGTCAGAGCTGTACCACGTTTTGTAAAGAAGTCTGTGTACTCTCAGTATTTGCAATCCAGGTTGTCCTGGTGAAAATGGGGATCTGCTCGATCCTTGCGCTGCTGAGACTCCACATCAACCCCTTTTTAACTGTGGTCAGGTCTTCTCTAAGTTTGTTCTTTTACTTGTATGTGTGCTGACTTGATCTCATATTTTTTAAGGTACTTTCTGCTGCATTTCTTCTGTCATTTTATTTGACAGAAAAAAACTGAAATATTAACTGTCATCCCGGGTAGACTTGTTGTTATTTGTAGTATCACCTTTGCTTTTGTAAAAGGGAATTAATTTCAAACGGTACTAAAGATTATGATAAATGTTTTCCCTAATTCAGATAAATAAGATACTGGTTTTCTTGTAGTGAAATACTACATTGTGTTGTGAACATGTAATTTTACTCCTTTTTTACTCCCTCGAGGAGAAGTATCTAAGTTTTTTTCTGTAGGCTTTGTTTCAGCTGGTAAGTCACCCTGCAAGCCTTTGTGATATGGCTAATTGTATAAATGACAGGGCTGACTACCTGCCAGAGCTGGGACATTCTTCTTACATGAATGATACATACAATCACACTTTTGTGCACTCAAGCTCACAAATGGGATTGTTTAAGAATTCAGTTACTGCTTTCCTGTTGATTTGTGGGGGAATGTAGCATGGAAGGTTGCTTGAAAAAGAGGTTATCTGCTTTGCTCGGTACTTTGGAGTTGCTTCGAGATGTCAGATTTATAACCAACTACTAGCTCAGTTATGAAATTGGCTGCTGTCCAAAGCACCTTTCTGATTAAGTGGTTATGTTGTATTGGTGGTGGTAGAATTGTGTTTAAACCCTTGGAAAACAGGGGTGTTATGATTAATTATTCCTGTAATAATGAAAAAATTCATAAGTGGACTATGTCTATCCTTAAAGTCTAAAAGCATGTCAGTATGTCACAGTTAGTGGGATGTATATGGTTTGTGGTTTTTAGGGGGTTACAAGCTTACAAGAATACTGGCAATGATCTCCACAGGGCTCTTCATTTCTTTGTACTGTAACAGTGGCCCTTGTTTCTGTTTTTTGCCTTTAAGGATCATGTATTGACTTTAATGCCAGTTTACGACTTCTCTGTAGATGATTCCTCGGTAAACTTGCAAGCTGACTTTGAAAGAAACATTCAGATAACACCTTGCTACTTCATTTCCCCTGAAGCCCAAGTGGGGTGTGTGATGGAGCTGAGGTGATGTGTCCCAGGCTGTAATGTTTGTATTGTTTGAGTTTATACTGAGGTGGAGTGTACGGGCTCTGTGATCACTGACAGAAGTTTTCTTTGCTTAATTGACTTTCATATATACTAGTTAATTTGGTACATTATATTTCATCCAGGCTGGTTTAACATTTCATTGTGTTGCATGTTATTAACGTAACATATAACTGTGCATCTTCAGAAGTGAAGGAGAAATCATTCCGTTTCCTGTCTACCTCATGAAGTATTGCGTACCTTGTAGACAGACATCGTAAA
Organism: Petroica traversi; assembly: GCA_025920805.1. Taxonomy (NCBI): domain Eukaryota; kingdom Metazoa; phylum Chordata; class Aves; order Passeriformes; family Petroicidae; genus Petroica; species Petroica traversi. The sequence goes on from JAHLSL010008314.1 coordinate 3,996, forward strand.
CTGCTTGCTGAAGTAGCAGTGATTTTCACCACTGGATTTATCCAAGCATTTTGACTGCAGTTTGTACTGCTGTGCTCATTTTGTGTGTAAGAACATAAGGGCAAAGACAGAAGAAACGGCTAGGCTAAAGTTACCTAACAAACCCATAACAGACTGGGACTAGACCCTCTGTGCTCATGAATCAATGCTGGATTGACCAAGTCTTTCTGATTAATAATGGTAGATAATGGTGTTCAGTTGCAATACCTCTAAGGCCTCAGGTACACCTCTGCAGCCTTTTCCTGATAAATATTCAGGTGATATATTGATTCGTGCTAAAAGGAAAGGACATTAGCGTCATTTGAGATCACCTCTAACATTGCAGCACTGTTAAAACCAAAATGTTTAATGCATAAAATAGATGTTTCTTTAAATAGACCACCTTAGGTGAAATTTAATTCTGGTTATACAGATGTAAATCTAGATTAGGAGAAGTACGACCACAAATTGAATTTAGAAAACTGATACCAATTTTGCTAATAGAAAGTAGTTATACTTTCGTAAAATCTGTCTTGGGGACTTAATGGTGATTGTTACTTGGCCTTCAACACCTGCTGCACTTGAAATGTTGGAACACGATTGCTGTCTCTGCTGTCAAATCAGACTGAAAACTGTGGGTGGGGTAAGCAAAGTATTCCTGTGTAAATTAAACCTTTTATATTTTGATAAATCATAGTTGCTTTACATAAAGAATAGAGGCACCCCTGATATTAATCTGATGTTTGCAGTGATATAGACACTTAGTACTGTGTTTTGGAAAAGCTACTTTTCTCACATATCCTTATTTAGGAAAAAAACTAATTGTGAAAAATTAAACCTTCCAGTCCTTCATGGTGTACTGGAAATAGTAACCTGTAATGCTTCATGTTACTAAATTAATTTTCTTTGCCAGAGTTCCTTGAACTGCCTTTCTTAAAAATAAGAAATAATATTCTTGAAGTGATGATTTCAGATTATTTTATGAAATTGCTGAATATTCTTCTTGTTCTTTTGCTGATAAAATTAACTATGTCTTGTGTATTAGAACATCCATAAATATTTGGGTGAATAGTAAGGACCTTCAGGTGGAATTATTTAAAACTCCCCCATGATTCTGCAGAAGTGATTTTCCCTAAACTGCTGAGAGTTGAGTCTTGGGGAAAAGTTGAGTTTTACTTTTGGTTTGTGGCGTTTGTCTGTGCCTTGGCCCAGAGTGAGGGCTGTCCCTGACCTCCAGCAAACATTAAATACTTTGTTTCTAAGTTTCTACATTATGTTTGACCCAAGGTTTCAATGTTTGCCAGCAGTAGTGCAATTTGCTACCTATTTTTTCCCTGGAAGTGTAGCAGCACGTTGTGTTTGCTGGCCTGTGGAGGGATATAGTAAAACTGCACTGTGGAACTGAGCTATATTTTCTTTGTAATTAATTTTCTTTCGGTTTTGTTCTTAAATTAGGTCAGTTACTTCAGTTTGGGTCACAGGTGTATTGCACGTGGTTGTGCTGGTACCACCTCACCTAGAGTGTTGAAGCAGCAGCAAACAAGGAATGAGAGGTGCATCATCAGCTAGTCTCGCTGCTGAGCTTGGTGGTGAAGCTGCTGCCTGAGCAGCACAGAGAGCAGCTGCACAGCGAGCACGGTCCATCTGGCTTGGCTGCTGGGAATTAGCAGTCCTGGGGATGCTGCTGTGGCAATGTTATTGTCAGGCTGGTAGCTTTGGTTGAGGTCTGTCCTGGGATGTAGTCTCACAGCGTTTCTTGTGTTTACACAAATAATTGTTCGTTAGAGCCTTGCCTTTCATCCTTCAATGTGTAGTCCCAGATGAGGGCACATAGGAGCTGGGGCTTCAAGGTGGGATGGGAGGCTGCTGTGTGTTCAGAGAACATGTGCAGACCGTCTTTGCATAAGAAACACTAGACCAAATGCTGCACAGTGGTGGACTCTGCATAGGTGCTTCTGGGGAAGATTCCTTCCAAGCAATATTTGCTGAGGGCTGGAGTGAACTCAGATGGCTTCATAGTGGGGGACATCTGTGTGTTCCCACACCCCTAAAACGGAAGTTTGTGCAGCCTCTGATCTGGCAGACATCCTGCCTGGAAACCGAAAGTCTCGAACCTACAGTCACTGGTGTTCAGTCATATGGGCTGTTGCAGTTTCCTCATTTCAAATCTTGATTCATCCTTTCAAAATCTATGGGAACATGCTTGCTAGTTTCAGGGGGATTAATACCCAATTTATCCCTTTGAATTAGAACCATATTTCTTCTAGTCTGCAAGAGAATTCTAATGATTTGGAAAATTGCCAGATTTTACTAGGAGGGAGCAGTTCTCAAGTCTGTGCACTACCCCCAGACTTAATAAGTTCACCATTTCCTCTTTCACTCTATGGTATGTGAGCTTGTGACTAATCTGTAGCAGTGTGGGGCCGTAAGATGACTTCCAGAGGGTGATGCATACTCCAGGCATTCATTTGCTTTCTTTCTCTGCTTTTGGCAGACTGCAGAGAATTGTTTGTTCAGATCTGGTAACCCAGCAACAGAGGAATATAATGTGGGTTTGAAATACGATCTACAAAATCTCAGCAGAGGGAAATTGCATAGATCAACTTTGCTATCCAAATGAATGGAGGAGCCTCCATTTCAGAGAAGAGCTGAAGTTTTAGGCATAATAGCTGCAATCTGTGGATTTTTTTCTTAGTTTCCCTGTTCTCAAGGTCATCTTCCTTCTTTCTGCCTCCTACTTTCCGCCTCCTCTTCTCAGTTGGTTTCAGTAATCTGGCTGAAACATACACCAGGCAGGGGATGTCAGACTCTTTGGAGTGGGGACCTGCCTGAGGAGTCTTGCCTACAGACAGGTTTGCCACTGTGACTCTGGGCAAGCAGGGACATGGGGCTAATTGGGAATGTTTGGTCCCAGCATAGTTGAAGCTCGATGTGGGAATGGATACGGATTCTCTGCAGTCCTGTGTCCATGTTTGAGAAGCAGCTGTGCCATAGGAGGACCTATACAGTTCTCACTAAAGCAAGTGGTGTGTCTGGTGGGGTGCTGAGTTGTGCTGGATGGCCCAGACTCTGCCACATGCCGCAGTCCTTGGTCTCCTTAAATTTTTTCTTTTCATCCCTCAATCATTGCTGATGTGCAGTGTGGAGCTTGGCAAGCTCCCAGCATGGTGCAGAGTGCTCTGCTGTAGGCAGCAAGACAGTATTTGGTAAGTTCATTAGGAAGTCCTTCTGTACGTTCAGTGTCAGTGCTGGATGGAACTGGGTCTGTCATTCAGCTCTGGCTCCAAGGCAGAGAAATATGCTGACATAGTACCATAACAGGCATCTAACCTGCCCAAACCAAACAAGATTCATTGCTTCCTGTGCTCAGAGAATTTGTTACATCTGATTTTAGTCTCCAAGGTCAGAATTCATGGTATTTTCTGATGAGGAAGGATGATGTTTGTTTGGAACTTGTTCTGTTGTATGAAAGGGTAACTCCAAACCAGAAGGGATTTTCTCACATCTTACTGCACAAGGCTGTGTGTGTTTTGAGGGAGAAATTTGGTTGTGATGCCCAGAGTGGCTGAGTAGCATGACATTACCTGTAGTCTCTCAGCCCTCTAGCTCTTGGAAGCTATGGATGAAACTTCTCAACAATGTGGTACTAGGAAGGAAAGGGAAAGAATACATTTTCAAGCAGTCAGTATACGATTATTTAGTGGTTTTCTACGATGCCATTTGGAGCGAGCATTTGGCCTTTGAAATAGAAATTGGCTGTTGTTGGATGAGTGTCACTGTCGCCAACAGGTCATGAGCAGTAACAAGCATGTCATGTGGCATGTGCCCTCAGCTTTGGTACATACTATCATACGAAGAAAGATCATCTTGCCAAAACATGCTTCCCTAATAAACGTAGGTCTCTGATTCAGCAGAAATCATTCAGCAGTGGTCCTAATTTAAATTTTTCTATGGCTCTGTTTAATACAGTAGCTTTATGAGACTTGTATCCAAGTGCATAAAAGCTTCTGTCTAACTTGTATCTTTGTTCACTGTGTTCAGCAGCTGTGCTAAGCAATTCCACTTGGCTCCCTTTTGGGGATGCTTTCAGGAAGTGTATGTTTTTAACCAAGAAAGGGCAAGCGAGCTTCACATGAAAGTTTGTCTTTGCAGACAGATAAGTCAAGTCTGTCGGTGGTGGAGAGCTGATACACCAGATTTGTCTGTTAATAGCTTGGTGTTTGTCCTTTCTTGCTCAAGGTGGTTTATTGGGACAAGCATGCTAGGTGCTGTGATGGTGAGCAGCAGAGATAGGATGTTCCCTGGGAAGGTGCCACACTGCAGCCTGTCACTGACTTAGAAACTGATGAGAGATTGTGTTTTTTGAGTGAGAGTGAGGTTCACATTCCAGTGGTCGGCATGGATGAAAAGGGTTCTGGTTCAGCAGATGAGGACCATCTGCTGGTAGGAAGGTTCATATGTATGCACTAGACACTTCTGGCTCTTGGTGCAGTTTATGGGGTTGAATATAACATATGCTTGCACCTCAAGCTCCATCAGGTTGCATTTCAGGCATATTTGACTCAGACGCAAAAAGCAAAATATAAGGCATTTTTGCAAGTTTCTTCTTTTAGGTGTTATTAATACCTCCTTTTTTTGCATGTATGCTCTCTACTAATTGAGTCTAATTCAGGAAGCTACTTAAAGGTGGGCTGAAGCCAAAATATCCAAACTATTGCCTGGGAAACAAGACCACTTGCACTTAATGGCTAAATTACAGCAGTGTTTGGGGAGTAGGATTGTTTTAAAACCTTTCACCCTCCCCCCACTGGATACAACAAAGTCTTGTTCTAAGATCGCTCAATAATCGTAGAAATATTTTAAGAGCAGATTTGAGTCACTTGGAACAAATCAAGCTGTGGAGTTGTTCAGCTCTAGCCTCCAGTATTTTTTGTGTTGCTAAAGACCAGTCCATAAAAACTGAAGACTGAGCCCTAGCACATACATAAGTAACCACACACACAGTGTGCTATGTGTAATTTATTTTCTATTCTTTGCTCATAGGTTATGTGGCCTCCATCTTTGAAGTCACTGAAATCCCAACTAGACAACGTCCTGAGCACATGTTTGGTGGTAACCCTGCTTTAAGCAGGAAGTTTGGAGTAAATGACTTCCAGAGCTCCATTCCAGACTTCAGTCTCAAAAATTCTACAATTCTGTTACTTTGTTGCTTACATATGTATGTTTTTTACATTCCATGCTTTAAAATATGCCTCATAGTTTAAATTCTAGAGTTTGAACTAATTTTTATGGTTCACCCCTCCAGCTCTGTTTAGTCAGTGAATACACACTGAAGGGTTGAGTAGCTGAATCTACATTTTACCAAGTGGAGCACGTGAGATATATTAGTTGTTTGTCTGGACTTCAAGAGGGCTAAAGGAATGCTGACTACTGTCACACTTGCAGTATTACCCCTTAGGAAAGGAATGCAGGGAAGAGTTAGTCATCTGTCATTGTCAGACATTTCACGGGTTTTGTAGTTTTATTCCTGCATGTAGGCTTTTGCAGTGATCCTACTCATCACTCTGATGTTTGGCAGTTTTGAAGTCCTTCTCTCACCCTTGCATGTATTCTGCATCATTACCTTCTCTATACTTGTAAATTGCTGATGTAACTCCTTGAATGATGTGAATGAACTGTAGTTACCTTTAACTTCTGTGTGATTCCAAGGTGGGAAAAATCCTGTATTCCAGGATTAATTTTCACTCATGTGAGCCATTACACTTTCCTGTCCTCCTGGGTTCACAGTGGAGGTAAGGACAGTAATGAATTGGAGGGAAAGTGTAGCTAGGACTCTTCGTGGCCCTGAATGAGGCTTAAATACATATCTTGTGATGTCTCCTTTCTGAAATATGGGAGATTTTTAGGAAGTAGAGAGGGCCTCTGAGGGCTAGGTTGTAGACTTTTTATCAAGGCTGCTGGGATAGTGGACTTGAGCATTGCCTGTCCTGGAAGTTTGGAGTAAAACTTTCCCACTGAAATACTCTGTTTTCCAGGCTCACATGGAATAGTGAAGAGTAGGGAGAGTGTAGCTTTCCTGGCAGTGTCATGTTTCAGACAGCTCTTCTACCTGAGCAATTCATAATAAATGAGCTTGGTCTTATCCTCTGTGTAGAAGGAGACAAGGAGAAATGCCTACTTATTTCACTTGGGAAACAGGTAGAAACCAAACAATAAGAGTACAGTAAAGGAATTTGGTGGGAAAGAGCTACTAATATATGCAGACACACACACACACATATATAAATAATAGCTCCTCCCCTGATTTGTAGCTGATTGTTCTAATGTAGGCTGTGTGGCCAAGTGCCCTAAAATAGAAATGCCTTATTGGGGCTGAAGCAAATGGACCCTTTTAATGTGTCACAAAGCTGTTAACATTAAAATTGATCTGATGTTCCTTTTGACCTCCCTATTACTATGGGTTTTGGGGAGCATAGTAAGACTTCATTCCTTTTATGCTCCTCAGAGGGACTGCAGCTGGGGAATCTGGCTCATCCAGGGAGGCTTTTGGGGCTGGTGAAGCCCCTGTGAGGCATCTTGTTTGCTTTTAAGGTTCTTGACTCTGGGAAGTCTGAGAACTGGCCTCAAAGAGCATTTATCAGCCCTGTGGTCTGCTGGTCTCAGTGTGGCTGTGTATGCCCATTTTCCCAGAAGAGGACTGAAAGAGCATTAAGGTTGACACTCTATTTCTATGTGTGCCTTATGAGAAATGTATTTTCTTATTTTATTATCATTGTTCTCTGTGGCAAGGGTCATCTCCATAGAAAGTGATTAATTTGATGAAAGTATTTTTCTTGCCCTGTACTCTGTTTGTTGTCTGGTACCATGCTGTGCTAGTCATGTGTTAGCTTTGTTTTACTGCACATAACATTAGGCTTTGTATGAAGAATGTGGCCTTAATCTTCAATAGGCACTGCTGTACAAGGGAACAGAGCCTCCACGAGGGTGTGGAGCTTATGCAGATCCAAGTTTTGTTCCATTGCCTCTTAGTTCAATGAGGCTCAAAAGCTAGATTTTACTTGCAAAGGATTCCAGAGCTATCAGGAGCCGGCCAGTACTTGGTGTCTGTGTACCTAGGAATGCTCCCCAGGGCCCAGGCTTAGATTGTTTAACTCTTGAATTGTTTAACTTCTCCTCTTCTGTTTTAAGATCTGTCTTAATGCTGCCTTTGGAACTGGTGTTGCAGTACAATGTAGTTGTAGTGTTTTCCTATTGAATTACTGATCTAGTGTCTTGAAATTTCAGGTCTATAGATAATGGATATATGTCTGTTTCTCTTTCTTTTTGCAGTGCAGAAGACTGCAGTCCTGATGGAAAAGTTATGTTTGAGGAATCCGAGTAACATCTGTGGGATGGCTAGAGTTCCTCTTACTCAATTTCTTTCATTTTTTCTTTAACTTTGTAGCTTTCATGTGCATAGAACTGGTGTCTGTTTATAATATAACAAATCAACTTGCTGAAATTCAAGCTCTGGATATGAAATGAACTTGTGGAGAGACAGAGAATTTTTCCTTGTAGTCTTAAAAAGTAAACCTGGTCTGCTTCAGTGTGTCATTGATGCAACTCTCAGTTCTCAGTGTTGGGATCATAATTTTATTTTGAATTAATTGTGCTTTAGATATCAGTCCGGTATAGATGTACCCAGTATTTCATTTAAGAATGAGCAGCAAGGGTAGCAGTGACAATGAATACAAAGAAGTGTAATAGTGTCCAAGGATAACTTATACTCTAAAGTTTCTTGTAAGGTGTTTTTGAGTGCAGTGCCAGGCTACTTGGTGTTGAACTTTCAAAACTTAAAAGTTTAGGAAAGAATGCCCTGAGCAAATGACACAATTACTGGTCAGGTTTTCTTCCACTGTAGGAGACAAACTTCAACTTTAGGCCAAGAAACTGGAAGCAGTTAGGACACAAAGAGGATGAGGCTGCCCATTCATAGCTGAAGTGGACAAGCAGCTACTGGCTCATGTCTCTTTTTCCCACTCCTACTTCATCCTGCACTTGGTTTCCTTCCTCTTCCTTAGTTTCCTGCTGAATTCCTTTGCAGTTGCTGATCATCCTGCTGCTACTGTTACCGTATGCCACTGTCTCGACTGTCATCTCTTATCTTTTCCCTTGGACACATGCTCTTTGCCTCCTCCTGACAAGATTTACTTTCTCCCTTGACACTAGTACTTCTCATGGCTCTGTCTAATCAGTCTTTTTCTGACAGTTTTCCAGCTCCCAGCCTCCTTGCTGTAGAGCTCTTTCTCCCCTCACTGGTTCCCAGTAAATTGAGATGGCTCAGCCAGCTGTGGGCAGTGGCTTCCTTTCAGGCCTGAGGCTGTCAGAAATGCCAGACACTGCCAGGCATGGGTAAGAAGTGAAGAGGATGGGGATTAAACCTTGGTTTAAGGCCTTGTCTATGCATAGAAATTATTTCTTTTTCATTGAACTTTTAAAAATAAAGCTGGGTTGAGTTAAACTGCAGTGGGCTTTGGGATGTCCTATGCCAGCTAAACTGGGATTCATCCAGCACAGATGTAAAACAGACATTACTGCTGCAGCAAAATCTGTTTGAATAAGATTTAAATTTTCCTGGGTGCCAATCGGGAAGAGCATTTAGCTTTGCTCCAAATTAGAAGACGTTTGTAAGAGGCTCCTGAGTGGCAGTGGGCTACTGGGAACCCTTAGCAGGGATCTGGGAACCTTCCACCTGAGGCGTGTCGTGCATCTGCTTTAGCAGAGCTCTCAGTGTCAGAAAGTACAGCATGACACCTCTCTTGCCCTGTCACCAGAGAATGGCAGAGCTGAGGTCAGTGGGGAGCTTCCTCTGCTGACCGGGCCAGACTGATACCAGAAGGCAGGAAATGGGCATATTCCCAATACTGGATCTTTGCCCAAACCAGCCGGGTCCCGCCAGGCAGAGCTCTGGGTGGGACTTGCAGCTGAGCCCTCCTGAAGGCTTTGGCCCCTCAGTGCACTGTGGCAGCCCCACATGCCCTACCCAGTCTGAATGCCAATGAATGATGGGTTGGTCTCTGCAGCTGTGTGTCTCTGCATTCTGCCCCATTGATCTGGTGGCCTAGAGCAGCTGGCTGGGGACAGCGTGGGCTGGCTCTCTGCTGCTGGCCTGGGAGCTGTCACTGACTGCTTGGAAGCTTTGCAGGATAAAGGCTTTTCATTGCTGCTAGTGTCTGCCAACTCCTATTGCAATTAAAGGGTAATCTTTTCTAAATGGTGCTAAATTAAGGCTTAATCCCTCCCTCATGCCACATAAGAGGATGAATCCCTGATTTTCTGAAAACAGCTTATTGTTTGGGCCACTGTCCAACCGACCCATACAACAATGGTCCTGGATGGTTTGCCTGTGGAGAGGAATCACGCTTTTTGACCGGTCTGCTTGTAGATCCAACTCAAGTCCCCTATGAGGTGTATGGAGAAGTAGAGGAGTTATTTACCACTTCCTAGGTGGTCTCTGGTATGAACCTCGGGAGAAGGTTTCCTGTTGCTGAAGTCCTTACCTGGGGTGGTGGGAGATGACTTTGCCTGTGACTGTGTGTACTGGGTCCATGCTGTTGGATGTCCACTCACTAGCCATGAGCTGTGTAAGTGTTGCATTGAAGCAAACCATCCTGGCAGTATGGGTTGGTTTGTTTTAATCAAGGCAGCTGTATGTATAAAACTGTAGTTAAATTATTGTTGTTACATAAGGCTACTGCCACAACATAAATCAGTGAGGGGGGTTTAACTTTTCACGGCTCTTCGAATTGCTGATCTGGATTAATAAACAACAAATGTCACCTTTGGGGACAGAAGGAGACTACCTTTTGAGACCTTGTTAAGACTAGGCTTTTATGCCTCTCCTTAGCAGAACTACTGTGTCTGTAGAGCAAGATGCAGTCAAAATGTTCATTTGCTCATAGTAAGTGGATTTGTTTAAAGAAAATGCAGTCAAATAGGATGGAGGGAAGGAGCAGTAATGGGGACACAAATTTGTGGGCAGCTCATAAGTGAAACATATCCAGAAGCTTACTTTGAGTCCATGTTTTTGCACAAGTTCCTTGAGGGGAAAAAATAATTTGGAGAATTTCAGTGGGATAATTCTAGCAGTAGAATCTGAAATATACTATTATGTAAAATCCTCTTAAAATCCTTATTATGTAAGGATTTATTTTCCCCATCCTGTACACTTATGATTCCATATAGCAGTGTCTATAGCATCACTACAAAGATCAGACCTGGTGTGGGCCTTCTTGATCTGTCTGTGGGCCAGGAGTAGATGGCTCCTGAATAGTCTGGTCCTCACTCAAGTGCAAGAGTGAGTGGTTCTGGATGGATGCTGCAAGAGGGGTTTACACATATCACCTCCTCAGTTGCATGACCTTGGGCAGCTGAGCCTTCATAGAAATAATAATGATTCTTTGTCACAGAGTTATTGTGCACATTCTGCTTTGGATTTACCTTCTCCTTATTTCTGTGCTGACTTGTCTGTCTCCATTTTTCTGCTAACTTAACAGAGGCTTAAGACTGCAGGACTGATATTGAAGGGCTTTGTGCTTTGATTGCCTGCTGATTGCTCTCATGCAAACGTATTGATGGTGTAGGTGTATTTCATAACTAGAAATCCAGTATTGCTGAAAATGAACTCTTTTTTTCTTTTGTGCACCCTGCACCCGGCTGCGTGGACTTCATGTATTTTGCATTCTAGCTTGTCGCTTCCTTGGCTGTTCATCTGTATTCTTACTCTAACCTGTTTGTGTTTCCAGCAGCCTTATTCCCTCGTGGTTCAGGCAGGATACATAAAATAACATAAGCTTTAGTGTCTTTAATGTGCAATCCTTTTGGATCGATGCCATGCTGCTTAATTGTCAGGGAAGAGAACCTTCAGCAGTAAGGAAGACTGTTGCACTGAGAGATCAGCAGCCAAATCTGTCTCAAAGGCAGTGTAGATTTCTGTCATGCAGCCTGTGTGCAGAGCACAGGCTGGATATTGGCTGCAGCTGGTGACTTCCCATTGCTTCAGCTTTGCTTTTGCACAGCTCTGTGCTGGTGAAGATTGTCTTGTATTAACAATGGCAATCTTTGTGTGTGTGTTTTACAGTAAAGCCTTGTGAGGAGACCTCTACACTCAGGGGTAATAGATAAACTGGAAATTTATAAGATTCTGGGTTAAATATAGATCTGATCAAAGAAACATGAATTGGCCGAAGGGGCTGCAAGATTTTATAAAGTGACATGGTTTTGGTCGTTCGGAGAGTTCTAACTGAGGTAATGCTTGACATGTAAGTGCAAGGGCCAGCACAGTGTAAGAGGGGCAAGCACTAGCGGACTCTTAATGGGGGATCTGTAGCCGGACCTCTGCTGTCACTCCCTGGAACTGGTCGTCTTTTGTAATTCTGCACAACATGTGATGCTTATTAAAATCATTAAGAGCTGAAGAATGAAGACTTTGTTTTGAAATTTTATTTTTTTTTTAGCATTGGCCATGGAATAAAATTAGTATCTGCATCGAGTGAGGGTTTTTGAGTGTGTTTAAGTTGTTTAATTAAAACCAGCAATGGTACAAAAAAGGTGTGAAAAAGTCCAGAACAGAATGGCATACTTGCACATCTGGGAAAGATTTGAAATATACTGAGTGGGTTTTTTTTCCGTGATACAAACAGGATCTGACTATGTAGCATGCTAAATGACTTAGGTATCTCTATTTATATGGTCCATTTTCCATACTTGTGTTTATTAGTCAAAATCTCTACTATCATACACTTCCTGTAAATGAAAGCATAACTTAAGCCCTTGGTATAAAATTTAGGTCAGATGATAGAAACAGGAAAGACTTTGTTCTAAAGTTGCATTTTTGAGACAGCAAATATGGCTGAAAATGGCAAATATGGTTCTTGTCAATAGTTAACTGCAAGGCCCTTACTTTTTACTCCTGTAAGGCTGTGGAGTTACTGAGTAGACTGAGGAGGAATGCCTTTCCCTCTCACAGTGGCACAGCTAGCTAATGTGTTGCTCTGACAGGCATTAAGGAATTAAGGTAACTTATCCATGCTGTAAAGACAGACCTCAAGTTTTGTTTGGGAAAGTCAAAGTGGTTAAGGTTAGGAATGCATTTTATTCTGGCTTCATGTGGTATTTTGAGGCTCATTTTGATGGGATTATATATCAAGGAAATAAAGGAAGAGGCATGTGTTACTCTTGATTTCATCAGTGTCCTGCTGTTCCTAAAAAAAATCTTTGAAATTCTGCAGGACTTCAGTTTTTTGTCGTAATTGAAGAACTCAGTGTTAATGAGCAAAGCCTAGGGCTGGAAGGTTAGGTTGTTTGCATTTGCCTGAGGGACAATAGGAAATAAACATCTGCTTGTTCCTTGGTGCCAAATGTGGACATATTTATGATTTGAACAGAGTGTGTGATAAAGTCTTCAGTCTAGATGCCATGTAGGTGGGTATGCATTTATCATTCCTCAGGTAGTTGGAAAGTGAGTATTTGGAAATACACTGTTTGTGTTTTTACAAAATGGAGGTAAATGAGTGTGCAACTGGTATAAGAAATTTTTTTTATCTATAGTTGTCCTGGTTTAGGGCAAATATTTAGGAGGAAACCTCTGGGGGGGGT
>JAHLSL010008390.1:0-11103 GCA_025920805.1 Petroica traversi
CGGCGGTGCCCGAGGTCACGGCGGGGCTGCCCGGGGCCGCTCCCTCCGCTGCCAGCGCGCTTTGTTTCCCTTTTTTCTGCTTGGCTTGCGCAGCCCGCACGTGAAGGGATTGGAGCCGCTCTCGTTCCGGCTGCGGCGGGAAGGGGCCTGGCAGCTTTCGGGTACACAAGTTTATAAAAACACCGAACTGCAGCGAGTTTCTGATGCTTCCTCAAAAGACAGGCACCTTCCCGCTGACTGCCGGCTTAGCAATGATTAACCAGAGGCTTTTGGACCCGGATTTGTGTATTTCTTTGGCTACTTCAATAGCCCTTCCTCTGTCCCCTCCCTCTCCCCCCTCCCGCTTCTCCTCCTTTTTGAATTGGATGGAATGACTGACACCCTCCTGCTCCCTCCGTCCCTCCCCCAGCAGATAGTTCAGCTGCCTCAGCTCAATGACCTGGTTTTCCGTGCCGAGCTGTGCTGGGAAGATGTGGAGCAGGAATGCTGCTTTGGTCCGGGGTGTCTGGATGGTCTCTGGCAGAGCAGGGTGATGACCCCCCGTGAGTTACTGACCCTCGTGGAGAGCTGGTTTGCCTCCCAAAAGCTGAGAAATGGGAATTCCTGACAAGGAGGCGATCCCAGCTCTCTCGGGGGGTGATCCCACCCTGCGGTCCCGCCGGAGCACCCGGCAGAGCCGCTCAGCCAGCAGCGCTCTCAGCTTCTCCTTGTCCCCAAGGGGGTGCAATGTGTTTGTCAAAAACTGGATTTTCAGGCGGCTGACAGCTCTAAATGATGGGTTTAGCAGGTTAGTGGCAATAACACACCGCTTTCACATGGATCCTGGAACGTTTCAGAGCCGAAGCACGTGGAGTGAGTTCCGTGCCCAGCAGCATCCTGAAGAACCAGAGAGCCCTGGAATGCTTTGGGCTGGAAGGGCCTTTAAAGCCCATCTCACTGCAGCCCTGCCATGGGACACCTTCCCCTAGACCAGGGTGCTCCAAGAAGGGCCGAGGCGGGTCCAGAAGCCAGAAGTGAATTCCTTGGATGTCCTCCACAGGCTGAGGAGTTTACCCCGGTTCCTTGGCTCCGGCTCCCAAAAATCCCTGCCTGAAGCCAGAGCGGCTCCGGCTCGGCAGCCCGGGATTGTGGCGACATGGGCCTCTTGCTCATTATTTTCCCAGTGCCGACTTTCCCAAAGGAAACGGGGAAAGCAGCCTGCGGTTCTGCCCCCTCCCCTTCCCCGGCGCTCTTCTGGGGGAGACAATGAACCTTTTACACATTCCCAATTACAAGTGCTACTTGTGACCTTGCCAATATGTTGTCATGGCTGCTTGGCGCAGGAGCAGCTCGGCGAGCTCATTCACGGCCCCTCGTCCGGGAGCAGCCGGAGCCCCGGGATTGTCGCGGCTCCTTTGTCCGCGGGCTTCGCGCATCGCCCGGCCCGGCCCGGCCCTGCCCGGCTTGGGAAGCGCCTCGCAGGAGATGCCAGGCGGGCACTCGGTGCCTGTTTTCTGACTCGCTGTAAATTCTCGCTTTTCAAGGCTCTGACCTTTCCTCGCTCTCCGTTTCCTTCTCCTTTTGTCCCCATGTTCGCGCCGGCTGCGGCGGGGACCCGGACGCGCTCTGGGTTCCGCGCCGGGGTTTTCCCTGGAGCCACGCCAGGCTCGGGAGCTCGGCAAAGGCAGCGAAGCCCAACTCAGACCGGGGACTGCCTCTTTTTTTTTAGCTAAAGCGGTCCTTGTGACCCCTGCGAGGGATTGTCAGGGCTGACAGCTGCAGATGGATCGCTGCGGGCCGGGAACAAGCGGGCTGGCGCTGCGGAGCTGTCAGGTTTCACAGCTGTATATCTCACCTCTTTGTCAGCCTCCTTTCTCCCCGCTCTCCCCCAGCCCACCCCGTGCTATCTTTTGATAAACTATTCTCCCCACGGATGACTCAGATGACCTCTGCCTCCCATCCTCCCGATTCACTGCCATGGTAACAATTACTCAAGCTTGTCCCCAGTCATAAACCCCATCAAAGCTTTGTTATCTACACAGAAACCCTCCTGGGAGACATGAATTCCCCCAGTGTTCCTTCCAGATCACCTGTAACAGAGCTTTTCTCATTCAGATCCTCTTTATCTTTTGGAAATGTGTCACTTGGAACCAGCACTGCTTTGAATCTGGCTGCCTACGCCGGGCTGTGGGCTGGTGCTGCTGGGGGGAGGCATCCAACTGCACGGAGATTGTGTCATTCCGGGGGGAGGGAAAGGGATGGATGCATTTGGGATGGATTTGGGATGGATGGACGGATTTGGGATGGATGGATTTTGGATGGATGGAGGAATGGATTTGGGATGGATGGATTTGGGATGGGATGGATTTGGGATGGATGGATTTTGGATGGATTTGGGATGGATGGATGAAGGGATGGATGGATTTGGGATGGGATGCATTTGGGATGGATGGATGGATGGATGGAGACTTGGTCCTTCTACTTGGGCTGTAGGGCCAGCACTGCTCAAAGTTGTTCCATGAGAAAAGACGTTCCTGAAGTGTTGGGAAGCTGCGTGGAGGGCGCAGGGTGGGGGCGAGGAGGGTGCAGAGGTGCTGGCAGAGCTGTGCCCAGGGCTGGCACTGGGATCTGGGTTTGAGCGTGAGATGTGCAGAGGGATAACATCCCATGGGAAAAGCCCTGCTGCCTGGCCGTGCACTGCCATGAGAACCAGAAAATCTTTGGTCATATGAGACAGAACTAAAACTAAATCTTGATTTGGGGAGGGGAGGCGGTGCCTGCCTGGAGCACACAGCAGGAGCAGCAGGGATGTGCTGACCAGGGGGAGTTTCAGAAGCTCTTTCCTTCTTGTTTGTCCTGGCAGGTGATGAGGAATGAGGAGCTGACCCAGGAGCTGCTCAGCCTGGCCAAAGAGAGCACCCAGCCCCCTGGCTGGGGCCATCAAACCTCCCCAGAGCTGGGAGGAGGGAGGGCAGTGGGACATCCCTGCTCTGCTCAGAGGGACAAGGTAAGGGACCCCCTGCCCTTCCAGCAGCCCCTTGGAGAACAGGGACCCACCGGGCCCCTTCTTCTGCCTCTCCCCAAAGCAGCCCGAAGGTGCAGCTGCCTCTGGACAGGAGCAGCAGGAGCTGGAGAGAAACGTGAGTGTGTGGGGGTCTGCTGCTGGATCCTCGGGAAGCAGAGGGGGGATTGATTCCAACTGTGGCTGGCACCTCCTGCTGCTAACTTGAGTTGTGGATCAGCTGATGCCTTGATTCACTTTCAGTTCTTTTTTTAAACTCTGCAGTTGCAAAATGAGAAGGGAACAATGCAGATGTGCAGGCAGGGCGAGGGGGGCAGAGCTGATTCCCTGGGCCCGTGTCCCAGCAGGGGGAATGCACACAGGAGCTCAGAAGCCACCAAGAGCAGAGGACACTTTTTTTTCCTTCTTTCTCACACTTGAGAAAGCTGGGGGTGATGAAGCACCCAAAGCTGAGAGCACAGAGACGGTCCCTGCCTCCTCCCCATCTGCAGCCCCTGCAGAACCAGCTTGGGCTCTGCCACCAGCTCCTGCTGGGAGCCTGACTCTCAACGTGAGCGTTTCCCTGGGGAGAGCGACACGTGGGCCCCTCCACGTGCCCTGGCTGAGCCTCATTCCATTCCTGCCCTGCCACAGGCCACCAGTCCCCCCAGTTAAACCAGTCCTCCCCCCAGCATGCCACTGCTCAGCTGCACGAGTGCTCAGCTCCAGGTTCTCCTCACTTTGTCCTCTCCTCACTCGGCCTTCTGCCTCATCTTCCTCTCTGTTGGTCCCTCAGTTGCTTGGAAACCAGGAGCACATAAAAGTGGAGCTCGAGAAACTGAAGAAAACCCACGATGAGCAGCAGCAGAAGCTGGAGGAGCGAGTGTGAGTGTTGGGGGCACGTCCCTCTGCTTGGCCAGGTGTTTGTGGGTCCCTCTGCTTGGCCAGGTGTTTGTGGGGTTTGTTGCAGCTGGATTTGGTCCATGGGAGCAGAGCGGGAGGCAGCCTGCCCTTGGTGGGTACAGGGAAGGAATGACAATCCACCCATGCAAGAAGTGAGGCCTGAAAGGAAAACCTGGTGTTTTCAGGGCTCTTCAGGGCTATCAGATTAAAGCTGGTGGAGTTTAGGGACACCTTGAAAATCCGCCCTCTGTGATACAGCAAATGTGTGACACCCCAGAGATTAACCCAGCCCAGCCCTTACCCCCATAGTGGGTTCTCCATCACCTTGGAATGGGGCTGATGTCCCAGGAAAGGCTGCCCCAGCAGGGATGTTACAGGACTCCACCCTCTGAACTGTGGAGGGTGCTCACCTTTAGTGGGGAGAGATTTTATGGCACTGGTTGGCACCCATTTAGGGGCTGGCAGCTGCCGCTGGGGCATTTCTGCCATTCCAATGTGATTTCTTCCCAAAGCTGGCTGTGTTGGACCTATGGAGAATCACACAATCCCAGAATGGTCTGGGTTGGAAGGGACCTCAAATCCCATCTCATTCCACCCCTCTCTCACAGGCAGAGACCCCTTCCACTATCCCAGCCCCATCCAACCTGGCCTTGAACACTCCCAGGGATGGAAAAGGACTTTGGGGAGTTAAAATAAACCCAGCTTCTTCCTGTGTGTCCAGGCTGGCGCTGGGGAAGGAGCTGCAGGAGGCGAAGGCAGTGATGGGGGACAGGCAGCACAGGCTGGCGGGGCAATCAGAGGTGAGGACGGGCTCCCTCCACCCCTGAGCTGCCAGGGCTGGGATGCCTCACTCCAGGTGCTCCAAGGCCTGTCCCTCTCCAGGGATTTTGTCACACCCAGGTTGTCCCCGTGCGGTTTCCTCCTGCACGTGGTAGAAGCGCTGCTTGCAAAGGTGGTGGGAGGAATTTTGCTCGCTGGTTTTCAGAGAGAGTTGGTGGAACCACCGGGGTGGGGGGTGGCAAATGACAGAAGGTAGCAGGGGAATAGGGATTCGAAACATTTCCAGTGGGCTCGTCTGAAAATCCAGGACCTTCCCAGCCCTAGGGAAGCAAATACGGGGAAATGAAGACCTCCAGCTCTTATGGGGCGTCTCAGCTCCCCCTCCTCGGCCAGAGGGTGAGGGCAGCAGGATTTTTGTTTGCTGTGCCAGGTGCTGCTCCCATCCCAGGGCCAGCTGCAGGAGGTGGAGGCGGAGAACTCCCGGCTGCAGCTCCGGCTGAAGGAGCTGAACGAGGAATTTCGCTCCCGGCTGGCACAGCACATCAGGGACCTGGCGGTGGGTGCCCCCAGCCCGGGCCCTCCTGGCCTGGGGAGGTGTCACAGAGCCAAGAATCTCCTGAGCTGGAAGGGACCCACAAGGATCATGGATTGAAATCCTATCCCTGCCCAGACACCCCAACAATCCCACCCTGGGCACCCCTGGCAGCGCTGCCCAAACACTCCTGGAGCTCTGGCAGCCTCGGGCCGTGCCCATTCCCTGGGGAGCCTGGGCAGTGCCCAGCACCTCTGGGGGAAGAGCCTTTCCCTGATCTCCAGCCTGAACCCTCCCCTGGCACAGCTCCAGTTGTTCCCTCAAGTCTCTCCATACTGGCACCCTCCTCTTGTAGGCTGCTGCCAGTAAATTAGAGTAAATAAGTAAAGAAAGGGGTTTTTAAAGTCCCTGTAATCTGACCAAGAAAAGTCCCAGCAGCAGCTCTCAGATAATTTTGCATGGCCATACAGGAAATCTGGGTGCAGAGGCGGGGTGGCATAGAATCATGGAATGGGTTGGAACGGACTTTAAAGATCATCCTGTCCCACCCCCTGCCATGGCAGGGACACCTCCCACTGTCCCAGGCTGCTCCCAGCCCTGTCCAGCCTGGCCTTGGGCACTGCCAGGGATCCAGGGGCAGCCCCAGCTGCTCTGGGCACCCTGTGCCAGGGCCTGCCCACCCTCCCAGGGAACAATTCTTTCCCAATATCCCATCCAGCCCTGCCCTCTGGGATGCATTGGGAAGCCATTGCCTCTGGGTTTCCCTCTCTGTGCATTTCCAGAACTACATGGACAGCAAGCCCAGCGATGGGACAGGGCCCAGCAAGGCCCCAGCTGGCCAGGCTGCCATGAAGAGCTTTGTGGAGAGCATGCTCAGGGATATCCGGGCTTCCTACAAGCGCCGGGAGGAGCAGCTGGCCCGGGCAGCTCGTGGCTACAGGAGACGCATGAAGGACTTGGCCAAGAAGCACGAGAAGCTGCTCATTGCCTATGGGTAAATCTCAGCCTCCCCTCCTGCAGGGCCAGGAGGAGAAGCCCCACGGCAGCCAGGAGGAGCACACGGCTCCCAGGTGGAGCAGGGGATCTGGAATGTGCATTTATCTCCCTGCTCCTGGCAATCCGGGCTCAGGCTGCCTCCAGCTGCACATCGGGGAGCTCCGGGCCCCACGGAGCTGCTTTGCACATATGTTCCTCCCACTGAAAATGCAGGGTGAGAGCTCGATCCCACGGTGGATGGTGTGGAAATGCAGAGGTACCACAAATAGCTCCACCTCCCAGCCCGTCCCTGCAGCGCTCTCAGCTCTCTCGGCAGCTTGGGCTGTGGGAAGCAGCAGAAATACTTGTGGTACAAAAGCCACAAATAGCTCTAGGACGAGCTCTCCCACTTGTCCCTTGCAGGTGGCCAGAACCAGCAGGCCCCAGTGCGTGGCACCTTCAGGAGCAGCGGAACTGCTCGGGATGTCACCCAAAGCGAGCAGGGACTGACCCTGTGCTCCTCACAGGCTGCAGCGGGAGCAGCTCCGGGCCCTGGGGAGCAGAGCCGTGGATTGTGGCCCTGCCGAGCTCCACTTCTCCATCACGGAGCCAGAGCTGCTGACAAAGAGCTCCCAGGAGCAAAAGGCAAAGCTGGAGATGCAGCTCCAGGAGCTGCAGAAGGTGGGGAACTGTGGCTTGCTGGGAAGAGTTTTGTGAGCTGCAGATTCAGCCCCTTCCTTAGGCATTTATTGGATTGGTCAGGTTGAAAAAGCCCTCTCAGATCACAGAGTCCAACCATTGCCCCAGCCCTGCCAAGGCCACCACACACCCACGTCCCCAGTGCCACATCCACTCTCTCCCTGAGGGTTTGCTGTGTCCGTGGCACAGGTAGGGAACACAACAGTCACCCCCGTGTGACAGAATCACAGAATCATGGAATGGGTTGGCTTGGAAAGGACCTTAAAACTCATCTTGTTCCACACCTGCCATGGCAGGGACACCTTCCACTGTCCCAGGCTGCTCCAAGCTCCGTCCAACCTGGCCTTGGGCACTGCCAGGAATGGGGAAATGTCCTTTCACTGGGCAAATGTGGGTCTTGATTTGCACAGGATGCATTTATTTGAAACTTCAGAGGATGGGAGACCTAAAGCCTTCAGAGTGTACAGCCCATCCTTTCTTTGCTTTGGCACTGGTGGCTGTGGGAGTGCTGGGACACCTTGTGCCACTTCCCAGGGCCCTTACAGAAAAGAGGGAGAATGTCTTTTAACACGTGCAGACAGTGACAGGACAAATGGATTTCAACTGAAAGAGGGGAGATTTAGAATGGGTGTTGGGCAGGAATTGTTCCCTGGGAGGGTGGGCAGGCCCTGGCACAGGGTGCCCAGAGAAGCTGGGGCTGCCCCTGGATCCCTGGCAGTGCCCAAGGCCAGGCTGGACAGGGCTGGGAGCAGCCTGGGACAGTGGGAGGTGTCCCTGCCCATGGCAGGGGTGGGATGGGATCACCCTTAAGGTCCCTTCCAGCCTCACCCACTCCATGGCAGGGTTTCTCTGAAAGTGCAGGATCTGGGGTTGCCCTGGGTTCCCACTCACAGGAATTCTGCTCTTCCTTTGCCTCCAGAAAAGCCTGACAGGAGCCTCTGCCTTCCCAGCGCCTCCGGAGCAGTAAGTGCCCTTTCCTTCTCGGGGTATCTGCCATTCCAAATTCTCCTGAGTGTGTGGATGAGGGATCCTTTCAGCCTGGCTGGAGCACTCTGGGCAGGAGCAGGGAGCTGCTGGGGCTGTCCTGGAAGAAGAGGCAGCTGTCCCCTCGGCCAGCGCTTCCTGCAGGGAGAGCTGGACACTGGGCCTCGAGCCAGGAAAGCTCTTAGGCACATATTTGATTTAATCATGTTTTTAGCCCCCCTGACCTCTTTAAAAGCTGAAGTGCCTAAGTGCTTTGGTGGATCACAACCCGAGAAAGGCCTGTGAGACACCACCAGATTGGGATGGTCCTGGTTTTCCTCCTTCCCAGTGCAGGAGCTGGGCTGGAACCCTTTGATGCCTCCCTGGCTTCCCAACAATTTCCCTGGAATTGCCAGATTTTCATGGGTCTCTTCCCCCTGCACCATTTCCCTGCTGAAACTCAACCAACTATAGCTGTGGAGGGCTGGAACAAAGCGCTGGAGAAACCTGATCTGGGGTTTTTCAGCCTTTTAAGAGACGTGGTCACCTAGAAAACACGTCAGATATTCCATTAGCTGGATGCCAGCCGGGGGAGAGGGTCAGTGCCGGATCCCCTGGGCTCTGGAGGGGCACAAGCTTGAGCCCCAAGCTGCCTCTGCCACAATCTCCACACTGAAAATAGCAGTGGTCCGTGAGGAAATGCATCATTTGGGCAGCCAGCACAGGAGCAAGGCTTGGAAAGTCCAGAACCTGAATTTCAGTGGTGCATCGCGTCCTTTGGGGCTTTTTTTAACTGCCAAGAGACCCCACACACTTCAAATACTGATGGGTTAATCCGTGCTGTACCTCGCTCCCCAGCTCGGGGCAGGAATCCCGGTGTTCCCGCAGCACTTCGCTCCAATTCCCGACGCTTCTCGCCTCTATCAGAGAACACTTTGGGTTGGGAGGGAGCTTAAAACCCATCTCCTTCGACCTCCCGTGCCCCGGGGGTGTCCCAGCCGCTCCAATTCCCGGCTCGTTGTTCCCCTCTGGCTCCCACCGACCCCGGCCGGGCTGGGAGCAGCGGCAGGGAGGGAACTGAGGGAGCACAATGCATTCCTGCCCAAATTCCCGAGCATCAGATGTGACCTGTATTTTCTGCGGAGGCTGGGACGGGCTGCGAAGGGCTTTCCCACGCCAGGCTGTGCAGACAGCTCACCTCTCTGCTCGCTGGGCAGAACGAGGGCTCCCTGCTCCAAACAGGGCAGTGCCAGCCCTTGGCTCCCCGTTCCCACCAAAGCCAGCCCCGCAGTGGCAGGTTCTGGGCTCTTCCCACGTTGATGGGATTTGGAACAGCCCCAGGCTGTGGGTTGGCAGAAGGGCTTGGGCTCCCCAGTGGGGCTGCACGCCCGGAGGGAGTTGGGGCACTGGGAGAGGAGAGGTTCCAGCGCTGGGGATCGTGGTGGGATGGGCACCGGTTGTGTGGAGCTGTGGGATCTGAGGAGGGGCTGGGTTTGGTGTCTGGGCACGATCCAAACAAGCTCTTCTGTCCCAGGCAGCGGGATGAGGAGGGCTGGGCACAGGTCAGGAAGCAGCTCCGGGAATTCACACTCAACACGCAGGTAAAGCTCTGGAACAGCCAAAGCTCAGCCCTCGCCCCCGGCACAGCTGCGCTGCCCCAGCTCCTGCCCTGGGGCTGGATGGGGGGAACTTCCACAGAAGATCCTGAGTGGGAAAGACCCACAGGGATCAAACAGCCCAACCCCAGGCCCTGCACAGACACCCCAACAATCCTACCCTGGGCATCCCTGAGAGCAGCATCCAAACGCTCCTGGAGCTCTGGCAGCCTCAGCCGTGCCCATTCCCTGGGGATCACTTCCCGGAGCTTTGCTGTGGCCTCAGCCCTCCCAGCAGCACTGGCAGAGTCTCCAGGCTCCACTGTCCCTGCTGCTGAAGGAGGGAGAGCAGCCCCTTGTCACTCCTGCCCATGTTTCAGAACAACATTTTGGCATCTCTGTAATGAACTGGGGCTGATTGTCCCCCTGTGCTGGCACTGCTGGGACACCTCCAGTCCTGGGGTCAGTTTTGGGCCAATCATGACAAGACAGACACTGAGGGGCTGGGATGTGTCCAGGGAAGGGAACAGAGCTGGGAAGGGGCTGCAGCACCAGGAGCAGCTGAGGGAGCTGGGAAGGGGCTCAGCCTGGAGAAAAGGAGGCTCAGGGGGGACCTTGTGGCTCTGCACAACTCCCTGACAGGAGGGGACAGCTGGGGGGATCGGGCTCTGCTCCCAGGGAACAGGGACAGGAGGAGAGGGGATGGCCTCAAGCTGGGCCAGGGGAGGTTTAGATTGGATATTGGGAAGATTTCTTCACTGAAAGGGTGGTCAGGCACTGGCACAGCTGCCCAGGGCAGTGCTGGGCTCACCAGCCCTGCGGGGATTTAAAAGCCATGTGGATGTGGCACTCGGGGACGTGGGTCAGTGGTGGCCTTGGCAGTGCTGGGCTAACACCTGGATTCCAGTGGGCTTTTCCAACCTACACAATTCCACGATTCTTTGATTCTATTTGACCCCGTTCCAGCCTAGGCTGGATCTGAACCAGCTTCCCAGCCTGGCTCCTGCTGGGTGCAGGGATTTTCACTTCCATGCCGAGCCTTTCCCTGCCCACAGCATCCTGAGGGAGTGCTCCACCATTCCCTGGGATTGTAGAGCTCAGCACCTGCCCTGGGTGTCTTTCTGTGCCAAAACAAGGGAGATGTCGTGGCTGAGAGGTCAGAGTGATTGGAAGGTCAGACTCACCCAGCAGAGGGGCTGAGCAAAATCACTCCCAGCTCACAGATCTCCCTTTTTTTCCCCGTGTTTTCTCCGTGTTTTTCTGCCCCTGCAGGAGGCCCTGGAGCAGGAGAGAAGCCAGCTGCTGACCCGGGCAGTGGTGGCCGAGGAGCAGGTGTGGGAGCTGCAGGGGTACATAGATCAGCACCTCGCCAGGTGAGAGGGGGGATCCCCCCTGTGCCCTGCTCTGTGCTCCTGCTCCATGCCCGGCTCGGTGCCAGTGACAGCTCCTCATGTCCCACTGCTTCCCCAGCTGTACAGGCAGCTGCCACCACCTCGTGTCACACAGGGCAGCAGGACAGACATGCCCCACCAACTGTCCCCTTCCCTGTGTGCTCCCCCATCCTTGGGAGGAATCACAAAGCATGGAATGGGTTGGTTTGGAAGGGACACAAATGTTCATCCAGCTCCTCTGCCATGGGCAGGGACACCTCCCACTGTCCCAGGCTGCTCCAAGCC
>JAHLSL010008470.1:0-11584 GCA_025920805.1 Petroica traversi
TGGGGGCGCGCCGCGCGCCTTCTCACCGCCACGGGGGGTGACGCGTTTCCGTCGCACCCCGCAAAGCCTCACGGGAAATGTAGTCCCCTAAAGCCAGCCCCTCGTTGGGAAGTGCGGAAAGTGTGAAAATTCCATAGGAAAAGGTGTTCTTTGATGTTTGCCTTTGTGTGCTTTCAAGCCTTCTCGACAAGAAGGGAGATTTAGTCAAGCAGGCAACAAGCTGTAAGTGATGTCCAGGTGTTGGAAAGCTTACAGAACCACAGAATATGCTGCATTGTAAGGAACCCATCAGGACCATCAAGTCCCACTCCTGGCTCTGCACAGCACCATTCCCAAAAGCCACACCATGTGCCCGAGAGTATCATCCAAATGCTTCTTGACCTCTGTCAGGCTGGTGCCATTTCAGTGATTTTCTAAGTGTTACACTGCTTTTCCTCACTGGAAAATCTAGCATGGAAACGTATTTTCCAGTTGGTACATGGAAAGGCAAAATGTGATGCTACACTGTCAGGTTTAATGAAAGAGCAAGTTCTCATGTCCTGTAACTCAGGGTACATGTGAAAATAACAGCTGTCAGACCAAACATGCCCACATTGAGGTGCACAGCTGCAAGCTGACATGCCCACCTATATCACAGTGACATGAAAACTTCTCTGTTGCTTAGCAAAATCTTACAGTGCAAAATACTGATGCTGTAGAAATGGTGTCAGCATTGCAGTTTATATGAATCCACACTATGGCCATTCACCAAGCCCAGGCCTACAGATTTATCATTTGCTTTATTTTCTTTCTCCCCCTCCTGCAGGCCAGTATTCCTGGAGGGAAGTACAGCACAGGGACTGTTGGACAAACATCATACCCTCAGGAACAATACCCTCTGCAACCTTGGACATTGGCACATTTTTACCACAGAGACCCAGTGTTTGCCTGAAGAATGACGTTGTTTCTCTGTTTGTTTGGCTCATGCAGTGACCCCTTTGGCCTTTACACGGACAGGTGAGACACCTGATTTCCCCTCTCTCTGCAACGCTGGTTTCCATAGGGCACTTCCTCCTGGAGCCCCCCTTGTTCAGCTGACTGCCATGGTCAGTGCTTGTAGGAAACCTCAGGAACCTGCCAGCCTGACAGTCAGCAGAGAAACCTCTGAAAGAGCTGTCAGTGCAAGCTAGTCAAAGGCCTTGTGCTTGTGTTCCTCTGCCTTCTTTCAAGTTGCCGTTACTGATCCATGGATTTTTTTGCTGAAGGATGCTGTGGCACATATCATGAAAATAAAGCATTCCCTGCTTTAGAGAGTTTGCTTTGCATTCCATTTCTTCCATGCTAGCAGAAAGACAAACCCCATGGTGTATTAAAGTTTCTCCACCACAACAGAGGCATCTAATAAAGATTAAACATATTTTGAATTAAATAACTTATCAAAGACCATCTTGAGACCAAGAAGGTGTCATACTGGTGGTCTTCTTCTTCAAAGTCAGAGTTTGAGTCCTGCTGTTCCTGGTTTGGCTAAAAGCAGACACAAGAGGGAAGTCCTTAAAAAGTTTTATTCCCAGTGTCATCTGTGATATGCTCTGATGGGCCATTAGAGAAAAGCTGTGAGTCTTCTTGAGAGAAAAGCTGTGAGTCTTCTTGAAAAAAAAAAAAAAAAAAAAAGCAGCAGCAGACGTTTACATACACTTTAAATTATCCCTGCACCCCACCTTGCATTTTTAAGTCTTTCAAAAGGACATAAATGTATTTCCAGATGAATAATTGTTATGTGCCTTTCCAGGCCTTCTAACCCTTCAATCCAGCACTCCAGGCATAGGATTACAGGCTCTCGCAAGGATTTTGGATAAAAAGGTGAATGGACATGATGCTTATCTTTTTTACTTGATTTAGGAATGGGAGCCTTTTCAGATCAGAATATGGAATGAAGAATTGTAGCAGATGATGTCCCTGCAAGGTGTTAGCATGCAGACCATACTGACCATAGTGCAGAAATGACAGTGATGTTAAAATGACACTGGAAAAGAGTACATACTTCCATCACACGCAATCATACTTTGGCAGTACTTGTGTCTCTAAAAGACAGGTTATAGGGTTTTGTGTGTCCCTAAATAATCAAAGGAATAAACTTTCATTGTGAGGGGAATGCAGTGCACCTGTTACATTTAACCAAACATTTTGTTTTTTAAAAAGCAAGAAGGCACATGCCTGGTTTCTATAAAGGGAGACATTTAACTGTTTATTACCTGTTTATCTGAGCAGCACATGGTCCTTCAAAAAAGCACAGTTAGGTGCTGCATGTTAATATTTGCATTAAGTTTGCAAAATACAAACCACAGCAGATGTCTGAACTGGAGTGGCTTGCTGAAAAGACCATTTGTAGAAGTGGTTTCTGTTCAGGAAAACTGGACACCAAGGCAGAAATTCTAAGAGAAAGTAGGCACAGCTGCCCAGAGGCTTACAAACAGAACAATAAAATGTAAGTCTTCATCAACATTTAAAAATCACTGTCATTCTACAGCTTGGAATGTGGCATTCCCAGCTTGCCACGGAGAATAAAGTCATGGGAAGGGACACTGACTTTGCTGACCCTCAGCCTATAGGTACATAGATAAACTGGTTAATGGAGTAGATTCTCCTAAAGCTGACAGGACAGTTAATCTGTGGAAACAAAGTTACTCCAGCATAGAGACACATGCAGTGAAGCAGCACAGACCACAGAGTACTTAACTCTCTATGCATTTTTGGCAGGTGTGTGTTTTTCTGAAGATTATTCAGAACATATTGGGCCCTGCCATCTGCTGAATTTGGATACAATGTCTGCAAAGCTGCTGTGGAAATGTATAAAATGAAACTCTGACTTCAGGAGAGAAACTGCCAATGCCTTTGTAACTACAACTGTCTCCCACAGAAAATTACCTTTTTTATTTTGTGAAATATGTACCCTCTCTATACAAAAGGTTAGGTTAAGCCAAGGTTAAATTCCACCATTCAAAGCTTGATTTTCCCTGAGGTCCCTGTTAAAATACCTCGATTTTGATTGGAGAAGGGCCTGAGAAACCTGGTCTAACAAGACCTCCTTTGAGTGGGGTTGGATAAAAATTATTATATTTGTGCCGATGCATGACCATGGGAGTATCTTTCTTTGTCAAATATGGTAAGGAAAGATGGATCTGCCAATCAGGAAAACAAACAGAAAGAAGATACTATTAACAGAGTGTTTATATAAAAGTTGTTTATTTTGTAGAAAGTTTGCTTGTAAATAACTTTCTTAAAAAAAAAAAAGAAAGAAAAAGAAAAAAAAAAAAGGTAATTCAGCCTGTATGCAGACAAATTGCTGCTGAAATACTCAATCTGGAGATTCACAGCTCCTCACCACAGGAAAGAAATCTTTTTCCTCTTTAAATGCAGTGCCTTCTCACTATGACATTGATGCCTACAGGAGTTAGAAAATCCTCTTGGGCTTCTAATCTAGTAAAGACCTGTCAGTCTATGCCCTGCAGCTTATGCTGGACATGCTTTGGAAACAAATGTAGTTTTTGTTTAAGTTAATGACTCCCCCTGAACTGTCTTGGACAATAAAGCCTTGGGACCTGCTGATGGCCCATCAAGAAAAATTCCTCTTGTGCAAGCAGCAGCTGCTGCATTGAAGAATAGTCTCCAAACTATTGGGAACAAACCAACACCCAGCAAATCCATCCTGTTTGTTTCAAAAATAGTCACTAAGGTTGTTTGAAAGTGAAAGACACCAAGCTCTTAAGGAGCTTGGTGTCTTTCAAGGAGCTAATGCCATGCTTTGAACTTCTGTAGTCTGAGATGGGGCAACTCAGCTCCACTCCCCTCAGAGAAAAGAGAGGGAAAAAGCTTTTGGTGTTGTTTGGGTGTTTGAAACTGCATTTTAGCCTGAACTGGGGAACAAAATTAAACAGGAGTTAAGAATTCACAGTAGTCTCCCATTCTGTTCTGAGGGTGATGTGCTCTTCTCTGACTTCTAATTTCTAGTAAAAAAGGCAGCACAGAAAAGAGAAACAAGACTCAGTCTGCTTGTGGAAGGTCAGAGGCAGCAGCAGTGGAAGGTCAGAGGAAGGAGTCCTTTCCTGGGATGCCCCGTTGGCAGGGTGGGCACTGTGCAAGTACCTGAATAACTCAGAACAGCTCCCTGCAGGCTCAGCAAAGCAGCACCTCTGTTGCAAAGGTGAGTTGTGCACTTAAGACAATTGTCCCAGAAGGACATAATTCTTAATAAAGAATTCATTAACTTGCCTCGTGCACGAAGGAGTTTATTCTCAATTGGTGTATCTGAAACTCTCACACTGGCAAGTTCAAGCCCTGGGTCCTTTACACATTGTTTGATCTCACAGTCTATTCTCTCATCTCTCATGTCATGACAATTGTCTTCTAGTTTAGAAGGGATTCCTCAGATTCATGTTCTTAATTTCCAGCTACGAGGCTCAGTGAAATTACTGACTCCTGGACTTTTGGGATGACAAATGAAGAACTGCTGGACAAACAGGAGAATAACTTCGAGACAAATGCATAAATAATTTCCCACCTCAAAACATTTAATAACTTGATTTCTTTTCTAAGGTTTCTTTCTCTCTTTCTTCTCCCTTCTCTCTTTTTACATTCCCTGTCCCTTTTATTGTACATGGTTAAGAGATTTTCTTTGCAAGAATGAATATGAATAAAACATCGTGAGAAGAACTGGATTTGTACAGTACTAAGATATAAAAGAGAGAAGAGCAACCCCACTGCACTGAAACATTCACAGCTGAAGATACAGAAACCGGTTGTATGTGCAGGCACTTGGTGGAATGAATACACAGTGACACTCAAATTCTGACACCCAAACCCCACTGCAGTGAGGCCAGAGGAGAAATTTGCCCACCTGCCACTGTGTGATTGCCCTGGTATCTCCAGGGCTTTCAGAAGCTGGGAACAAAATGTGGTTTGGCTTGTGCCATTTTTCCAGTGTTCTCTGCCAGGAGGCCTAAAGGCCTTGCCTTTGGAATGCCATGGAACCCACAAGCAGTGGTTTTACTCACTCTAATTTACAAAGATGTTCTAAAAGTACCAAGCTGCTTACTGGAGAGCAAAGCACTGCTGTGATGCTGTTTCTCAGCTAAGCTGCACTGTGCCTTTGTGCTGTGTAACTGATACCCACTGTGCTGACAGAGGGAGGGTTGCCATTTCCTTTGGTTTCATCTCTCAGGAGTTTTATCTGTTTCTCGCCTATAATCAGACTTGTTAAGAGCTTAAGGCATAAATCACCTGGAGGGAGCTGGAAGAAAAAAATTCAAAGCAGAGCCCTTCCATTACCAAAAACAAAAAACCAAACAACTCCCACTGATTAAACTCAACAAAAGTATTGTACTTGGTTCATTCCAAAGCAAGGAATATGGTTTTAAAAATAGTTCAACTAAATGCCACCTCAAAGTGAATTTGATTCAAAGTTCACTAAAGCCAAAGTGGGCTATTCATCAGATATTTTTTGCCTCTTTTCATTCAGTATGAGGTCTCTTGTCATCTGCGTGGTTTTATATTTAACTGTGCCCAAAGCCCTGGTGCAAAGTACCTATCCCATGTGCCTAACAACCAGGACACATGGTCCCAATAGATCACTGTCAGAGTGGCCTCTTGATGAGCCCTGCTACTGTTGCTGGCCCTTGTGAACAGCTGTCTTTGGTTTCCCACAGATATTTGCTTGCTGCCAGGAGCAGTGAATGAACCACTCAGGTGAGCTGTGAATTGCAGCTCCAGAATGAACAAGAATCCTGCAAAACAGCAGCAGCACCTGATCTAATCTTTCCTTTGTTTCTGTGCTGAGGGAAAGTCAAGGAAAATTCATTGAATTGAATGCTTAAGTTAAATCAGTGGCCGATAAGAGCTTTTTTAATGGATCCAGCAGAACCAGTGATGATCCCAACCAACACAGCAATCATTGTGTACAATGTGTGCCGTGTATCAATGAAAATGTGCATTTGTGACCCATCTGTGCGACACATCTGTGGCTGTGATTCTGTTTTCCTGTCCCTACTCCCAGTGCCCTCCAATGAAGCAGCAGAGGTTTTGTTTCTAAGAGCTTCTGGTCCAAGCAAAAGAAGTGAGAATGGTGGAGGTGCAGACAGGGAGACAGTAACAAAAGAAACTTCATAAATTTCAAGTATCTAGGCAGAATTTGTGGGAAAGTTCCTGCAAACCACTTCTGCTTTTGAAAGATCTGTTCAAAACCACAGTTTTGGAACAACAGGCCAGATATCATACCTTAGTAAAGATGGGGAAATAAGCCTTTCCCTCCTCATTAGCTTGAATTTGAAACATTCACTTTGTCCAACATTTCTGCTGCTCTAAGGCAAGGATTTTTGTAACTGCTGTCCAGGAGAGTAGGCAGGAATATACATTCACAACATAGCTGTGCATGTTGGTGTGAGAGTTTTTCTTTGGGAATGGCTAAGAAGAGTGAGCAATCCACACCTTCAGCTGAAATCATCCACCACCTCCCTCTCCCCCAGGTGGTGCATGGTGATTAGTTCCGAGTTCATATTAAGTAGGGTCTGTATGTACATCAGCTTATTTTTAAAGGAAACTTGTACTTTCAGAGAGAGTTACTCTTTGCCCACATGGAGGCACAGGATGCCCAGTGCAAGCAGCACAGAATCTGAGTTTGAAGCTGTCCCTCTGTCCCCTGGCTAGGGCCCTGGGCAATGTTTGTGTGGCAAGGCAGGAACAGCTCACAGGAACAGCAGGAAGCGGAAGGCCACTTGCAAGACATAGTGGAAATCATTCCGCCTCTGCACAGTGATAATGGTGATCAGCAGCAAGGGCTAGATGGCGTCACTGACAGAGGCCTTGGAGGCATTTGGCATCTGCATCTTCTCAAAGTAATGGAGGGCATCCTGGCCCTCCTGCTGGTTGTGCTCCAGGAACTCCTGGCTCATGGGGTCCAGGTGCCAGTGCCGCAGGTAGAAGTAAGAGTGAAGGAGTCGATGGCAGATCAAAGGTGCCAGCACACCAAAAGTCCCCATAGTCAGGGTGAGAAGATGGATGAAAGGGCTGGACCAACGGCACCACTTCCCACAGAGCTGCCAGGCTTGGTGTAACATAACTGCTGCAGAAGGAGGCACTCCTGCACTGTTCGTAGCCTCAATCCTTCACTTCCAATGCATCCTTCTCCCTGGACTGCAAGGTATCACTGCGGCCATTGCTGCCAAACCTGCCCAGGTTGTCCAAGTCTAGAAAGGAAGAAAAAGGGATGGTTACTGAAATAGGAACTGACAGAGAAAATAGAAAGCAGGAGGCTAATCACTGAGTAAGCCAAAATACAAGGCCCTTGTAGAATCCCTTGTGATGGAGGCATCGCAGAGTAGACCTGGGAGGTTGAGGACAGGTGAGCCAAACTTAGTTTCCAGCAAACAACCCCTAAGGCTCTTTTAGCACATAGGAGCTCTGATCTAACCTAGCTCAAAAGGACTCAGTGTGTTTGTTACTGTACTTCAAGCATGAAACAACAGGCAAGGTGGATGCAGGATGAGTGTAAATCCCTTTCTGTTAAAGGCACAGAACTTGGGTACCACTGTCTGGTGACAGTGACATAGTAATGTTTAGATCACAGCCAAGAAGCAAATCCAGATCTTTTGTATCTTAGTCTACCGCATATTGGAGAGACAAACTTTTACCTCTTTGGAGGCACAGATGCTTCCCTCCTGCTGCTCACACACTTCCAAATGTGTGTTTTCTCACTCTCCTCCCCAGAGTGTGAAGCCATATAAAAAAGACACCGATTTCCTTCCCTGAGGGCACTGTGTGCTAAAGGTAATGTTTGTGTCTGTCTGTTTCTCTCAGATGTCTCCTCCTCACTAGACCCTGTGAAATACACGGGCACAGCAACACTAACACGTTGTAACTGAGCCATTGACTCCTATCTCTTATGTATGCAATTTAAAGTATATGCCTTTAATTTTAAACTGAAGTATTCACATAAATATGTATTTTTTTTGCATACACAGTCATTTTAAGCAAATATCCACCTTTACAAAAGTTGGATTTTGCCATATCTGCTTCACTGGCTGCCATGAATACCTCACAGCGTGGCTGACAAAAGCTTACCCAAAATCAGGGCAGTCAGACTGTTCTTATGTCAGTAGTCTCACTTTTTATCTGCTGTTTCATTCTCCCTTTAATTTCCTATTCCCTCTCCCTAAGAACTGAGTTACTCATGTTCCCCTCACTGAGGTGACTGAATGTGCATGGGTGTCCAGTACAGAGCTTCCCCAATTTTTAACCTTCTGCCTTCTGATCGTCAAATGGTGGTTCCAGACCAAAGACCAGTTTCTTTGTCCTTTTCTGCATTATCATCCGTAGCTGCCTAAGCAAAGTCGGGTGCATGGAAAAAATAATGGCTTTTTTCCTCTGTCTCACAAAAATGGACCCCGTAAAAGAAATTACTTGGTGGACATGGAGCAAGGTCTGGCCCTGGGGGTACTTCAGAACAGCCTTCTTTACAGTGGTCACAGAGTTGCTGTTTTTGCCATTAGAAGAACTTTCTCCTGTTGCCTTATGGGAATGTGACAACCATCTATGAATGGCCTTTTAACAAGTTTAATGCAAAATATACGAGAGTTATTCCTAATATTTTTTGGAGCACAGGCAGTTCATGCTGTGAGATTTCAAACCATCCTTAGACAAACTGTGGCGTCAGTGTTGTGCTCTCAGAGGGCTCAAGACAAGATTTAGAGTAATTAATTTGAGAACAGATTTACATGTTGATGCCTGAGAATCTGCAGTTTCTTCTCATATAGCTTTCTTTTTCTTTCTGGTTACACAATCCTGTTTCGCAAATGCTGCATTGACTTGCATCAGTGAACCTTGGGAAGGCCTTAAAGGTGATGGCTGCACTTCAGCTACCAGATCTAAGTCCCGAGTATTCAGGATGTAAAGACCTGAAATCCATCAGATGCAAAGATCTGGCACTTAAATGCATTTATTAATCCAAAATCCTGGTCCTTCCAGCTAACCTGTCACAAGCATAAGAGAACACAAAAATGCAGAATCATATTCTACGGCTCATGTTGTTGAGCCTTGTCTTGATCCATGCATCATTGTGGGCACTGTCTCTGAACCAGTCTCCAAACTTGAAAGCGAGGACCACAGTGGGAAAAGGAGATGAAGGAAAACTAGAAGATAATTTAGTTCTCAGGGAATAAAGAGGTTTACTTTTCATCTTTCAGCTATGCCAAAGCTCTGAGCTACAAAACCTATGAGCTGGCAATGAGATCTAGGGATATATATTGGAGCACTATTAATAATTCTCTGAGCATTTCTTCATTAATAATTCGTGGAGCAATCTGGTCTAGCGAGTGGCATCTGGCAGGGAGGTTGGAACTTGCTGTTCTTTAGGGTTCCTTCCAAGCCAAATCATCCTGTGATTCTGTGATGATAATGTTCACCCAAGGAACAGACCTCCTTCCTTCACATCATCTTCTACTGAAGAGGGAAAAATGGTTGTTCTGTGCTCCCTGGTGGCCAGCAGAGCTGGGGGGCTGCAGCCTCATGAGTTGAATCAAACAAGTTATCACTTGACATCTTGCTCTTCTGCAAGTTGTATTGTTGAAGGATCATGTCCTAGGTCCCTGCAGGTGGGACTCACACTGAATCCAAAGCTGGACAGTGCTGGGAAAGTGGTGTGGGGACTCCACCTTCTGGTGGCTCAGGCCAGGGCCGGTGAGGTGGTGCAGGGGAGCACCCCCCTCTCTAGTGGAATCTCCTGGCTCCCGCTTCCCCTGGAAAAGCACGCAGGACTGGAAGTCAGCCATGCAGGTCACTGTGCTGTAGTTCCAAGCATTATCATTTAACCCGGGCTTCACTTCACCAGTAACAGAATTCAAAGGTCTTATTCTGTCTCTGGGACTCAGGGAGCCTCAAGAAAGCCGCAATCACACACAGACACTGCTGCTACTGTTCACATCTTCCTCTGCTGCCTGAGCTGTTCACACTCACATTGACAGCCACACTCTTCGTCACTCTCTTTGCTGAGGAAAAGGCTGTTTTCACTGGGCAGTGAAATAACCACAGGGGCTAAAAATGGTCAGGAGTGTATTAAAGAAGGTCAAATACTGCAATTAATGTGAAAAACAAGTGGAAGAATCTACAAGAGGGAAGAGACTGACCTCCTTCCACCTTTTGTCTGTAACACTGGGAACCTGAGAGTTCAAAATATAGATTTAAAAATTCTTACTTCTGCAGAGGTGAAGCTTGCTCTTATCTGCAGGATTTGAATCCACAGTTTCTGCTCAGGCTGTTTTTTAGCCATAAGGATGGTTCTGACTTCAGAGGAGACACTTTTCAGGAGCTCTTTGTACTGTCATTTTCAGTTTTTTCCCTTTCTATGAGGAAGAAAATTTTGTTTGTTCTGCAAGTAAGTGGCATTGCAGACAGAAAAAAATTAAGGAGAAAAGCAAGAATCAGATTTGGATTTTACAGTGCTTTAAAAACCCGCACTTTATTAAACCTGAATACTAACTACTTTGCAACCATATAAATTCTTGCAGTGGAGGCCAGATTTACACATGTTCTGTGTAGACATGTTCTGAGCCACTGCTTAAACACAACTAGAAGCTGTGGTGATACAAAGCTGTAGATTTGGTTTGTTTCTTTTCTTAGATCCTCATGATGAAGATTCCTTCCAGAAACGCCTAATTCCAAATCTATATAATATCTTCATTAGTCTCCTAATTACTTGGCTGAATTACACTGTTCTGGAAAACTCATCTCTTTGCACACTGAGGAGAGTAGAAAAATAAGTAATGTACTCTTTGGGGTGCAGAGCATGTTCTGCTGTGCGTGTGCTTTAAAAGAGAAAGCTGATTTTCTGTCTGCTCCAAACTCTTCTCCACAGATAGGTGTTCCTGGAGCAAAGCTTCCTATATGTTTCAAAGCTGCAAAATTTTAGGTTCCTGGATAGCTGATGTAAGAGAGGCCTTCTACTTCCTGCTCTATGAGACAAGGACACAACTATTCCTGAACAATTACAATATTAAATTACTCCTTTTGGCCTATCTATACTTCTCAGTGTCAGTGGGAAAAGCCAATTCTTTCCTTCATAAAAACAGCTGGGTGAAGTCATGTGGCCAGAGCCATAGAGTCATTTCTGGAGAACAATGGCAAGATCTCAGAAAATGTCATGGGCTGTCCCAGTCCCCAGCTGGGTCATGGCAGTGGTGGCAGTAATGGTGCTCACATGAGTGAAAGGTGGTACCTTTCAGCACCCAAGCTGAAACTTTTGGGTGAAAAGCTTTTCTGTGCCCCAGCCTAGCACCATGCAGATGAGTTACCAGCTCCTCTGCTGATGAACCCTCTCTGGCAGAGACAAGGGCTTTGTGGTGCTGTGGCAAACATCCTGCTGGAATCTGACGAAACTGATGGAGGCTTCCCAAGGAGCCACAGAAATCTCCTCCTGTAACACAGGCAAGCTGACAGGGAATGTACAGATATCCTCAAATTCCGAAACCTGAGGTTTCTGCCATGAGCTGATCCCTATTACTGGGCCAGATGGCCAGCTTTCCTCATCTGCAATTCCTCTTGTTTTCTGACAGCTTTTAGT
>JAHLSL010008520.1:0-19452 GCA_025920805.1 Petroica traversi
GCTTGACTAAAGTCAGTAATATTGCAATATGGGGTTAGGCACAATGGAGTTTGTTGCTTTACTCTAATTTGTTTAGGTGCTTAATTCCAGCTATTCTACAGCTCTGAGAATGTTAACTTAATTAATTAGTCAGCACAAGTTCTTTGTGATTTGGGAAAAGATGGGAAACATTTTTCCAGTCAGTGTTCCAGGTGCCAGTGGAAGGTAAAGGGAGTTTGCTCTTTCTGAATGAGCTAATGTGTAGTATTTACTATACAGCTAAATCCCATTGCAGAGAGAGGTAGTTAACATACAGCACTCATAGCATGAAAAGGAGTACACTTTCCATGCTGAGCATCAGGTGAAGGCATGGCAGCTGGTAATCAAAAAAAGTGTTCTGGTGTGCCTTAAGATATGACTTTCAGACTGATTTTTTCATAAGTGGATTAATTAAAAATGGGAATTTTAAAATGGAGTGAGATGCTTTAAACCACCTTTTATGTTTCTGAATATAAAAAAAAGATGCATGAAGCTAATGCTTTTCATTTTCTTAATGTGTTAGAGATGCTTAAATAATAGAAATAATTGGAAAAGGTTATTTCACAACTTCAGTGGCAATGTCTCCTTGATGAAATATGGAAAGGAATTTACAAAAGGACTCCTTATACCTTTATTAATTTTCTGCTACATATATACTCCATCTCATGTTTATACACCAGAATGAAATGCTTTTGTGACTTTGCCTCTGGATTCGAAATTAAAAATAAGTGCTTATGGGAAAATAATCCAGATTTGTTGACTCTTGAGAACTTTCTTAGCTAGTGATTTAAACTTAAATAGCCTTTCTGCAATTTTTTTCTTATGATTTCTCTACATTCCAAATTCCTCATATCTTTAAGGATAGTATCCTTCCAGCCTCATGTTATGCAACTGTGGTACTTTGAATTCCTTCACTGTTGTGGTTTTTGTGGGGAATGTAGTCTGCAAATTGAGCCCTTCTTCCTTTCTGAAAAGGAAAGTAGTAGTCAAATAATGCATAACCATTTTGTTTCATTCTATCTGGTGTGCAAGTAAGCTAAAGTCAACCACAGTTGTTGGCTTTGAGTACTTTACTTTCTTCAAGAATAATAAGTAAACCAAAGAACCTTGATACATATGTTGTATGTTGTCACACAATTATATTCTCTGTTGCAAGATTGTAGTCTGGGGATAGATAGGAGGGGAGGTCCATCAACACTGGGAAGAATAATAAACAAATCAAAAGCATATCTTAATTTTAGATCCTTGCTGTTGTCTCTGAGCAGGGACTGGGCCTTGACAGATTTTCTGTGAGTCAAGAATAAGTGTCCCATTTTTGCCATTCCACACAATGCTAGTGCCAGTGAACATAAGTCAGCTAATATGGTTTTTAACAAGTTGTGCATGAAGTTTTGATTTCACCAAGACAATTGGGTTCTGTTCTTCCTGGGAGAGAACTTACTGCATGGGTTTAACCTTTTGGATTGAACACTTCTAAATGTCGTTTACTTATGAAACATTCAGCATCCTTCCTGGTTTGATATTATGGATTTTTTTCCGTCAGACATTAGAGTTTACAAAACTGAAGCAACATTCAAGGCTAGAAAAAGAGTGCACCTTTATGGTTGTAGTTTTCAGGAGCTAAATCTTGAGATTTTTTTTTTTATTCTATTCCTAAACAATAAAAATATTCCTTGTTATCATTCATTCTTCCTCTAGTGTCTGATTTTTCTTTTTTTTATATTTAGGTCTGTTACTGTAATCATTCAACTTTGAGTCTACTTTTGTTTCCACTGTATCACCAGTTAGCAGGTCACTGGCTTTTGTGGTACTCCTGACAAACTTGACCAAAATACTTTTGATTGGGAATTTTGGAGACAGCTTAGGTCAGCTTCAAGTAAAAAAAACCCCAGACAATACTAATCTCAAAAAAAAAATGTAGATGAGATAATTCAGATAACTAGAAATACCTACTTGGATTCTTTCTGCCTTTTCTTTCCCTCTGTGCAGTTCTCCAAGTTTGTTTTTTCATTCTTTATTTATGCTTACTGTTTCAAAGTACTGTGCAGACTTAGCCAAGGTCATTCACTAAAATGTAGAAGAGGAGATGACAAGCAGTAGTGACAGCAGGTTCTTCTCCTAGACAATGAGTTCTTGACAGAGCTGTATTTATCTGAAGAATACATATGAAGAGGTGAAATACTTCTAGACTTCTTTCACTAGCAAGGGCCGAACAATCCTGAATTATGAAGACTTGTGTGTAGCACAGTTATGCTGTCTGATTGTAATATGTTAGCTCATAAACAGAGAAATACCCTCACATTTCCTTTGTCTTAATAAGCCTTGTGTAGACCTTTGCCAGGTTAAGTATTTTTGGTTGAAACTGATTTCTCAGTTAGCCAAATAGAAAAGAAGGAGCAGGAATAAAGAGAGCGTAAATCACATCCTGGAGGGAGGCAGTTTGTTTGCCTGAGTTTAGATCGATTTATCTGAATACTTCAATATTTTTCAGGTTCATATTGGCTGGAGTACATTAAAAGAAATATTTGGTTTTCTGCTATAGAAAAATTTTGTGCAACCTAGAGAAGACATCCTTGGTGCACATTTGTGTTTCCACTGTTTCCTGCTATCTCATTTTTCTAGTTCCCAGCAATAAGTACAATGCTGACAAAGGTCAATTTCCTTGTCCTTTTTACAAAAATGAGCATTTTCTCCTATTACATTCTATGGAGAAGCCCACACAAGATGCTTTGTGTCTATGAAGATGTGGTTCTACATGTAGGGAATTCTTCAGACTACTTTATATTGAAGGTCTGAGAAAGTGGCAGAGGTAAAATGCTTGTTAATATCTAGTTTTGTCCCTGCTAGAACAGAGCCTTGTGGAAGGGCAAGGCTGCTCAAGCTGGGAGGAGCAGTTCAGAATCCAACCTTATTAACAAGGAGGACAGTCCTATTCTGGAGCTACCAAATGGGTTTACATGGCAAGATTTTATTTGTGATGCAGTGGCCTTCAGGATAGCTTCTGTGCCAAGCTTCTAGAAGCTCCACTCATATCAAACGGACCAGACAGCTCCAAGACAGACATTCCACTGGCCAAGGCATAGCCCATCCGTGAGAGAGATATCTGTGAGAGCCGAAGCATCCTCTGTGATATACTGGGATAACTGGATATCTTTTGGGATGACTTCTGGGATAACCTACTGAAGAAGGGGGGAAAACTGCTGTAGAAAACAGCCAGAAAAGAAGTGAGAACATGTGAGAAAAACAGACCCATAGACACCAAGACCAGTCAAGAAAGAGACAGTAGATGTTCTCCAGGCAAAGGACCAGATCCCTGTGCAGCCCCTGGAGAATTCCCCCTTAACCCAAAAAGGTCCAAGGTGGAGCCTTGGACATCCTGCAGCCCATGGAGGGCCCCATGCTGGAACAAGTGATTACATGATGGAGGCTATGACCACACATCATGTTGGGGACTCCACACTGGATCAGTGTGGCTCCACCACAGAATTTGTGGCCCTGTGGAGAGGGGGGGCCCCTGCTGGGGCAGTTATCCTGGCAGGATTTGTGATACCATGTGGAACCCATGCTGGAGCAGACTGTTCCTGAGGGATGAGCCATGTGGAAGGCACCCATGCTGGATCAGATCAGGAAGAACTGCAGCCACTGCAAAGACTAACATTGGAAAAGTTTTTGAAGGACTGTTCCACATGGGAGGGGCCATGCACTTCAGCAGGAGAAAAATGTGAGTAGTCTCACCCCTGAGGAGGAAGGAGCATAGAAACAACATATGATGAACTGACTATAGCCACCATTCCCTATCCCCCTGCACCACTGTGAAGGGAGGACAGAAAGAATTTGGAGGTGAAGTTTTGTTCAGGAAGGGGGGGGAAGAGGGGGAGATGATGTTTCAAGATTAGAGTTTCTTGCTTGTTATTCCTCTGTGATGTGATTGGTAATAAACTAAATGAATTTCCCTGAGTTTTGTGTGTGACAGTGAGGATAAAGGCAGTTGGTAAGGGAGCTCTCCCTGTTCTTTACTTGACCTCCTTGCCTTGTATTCTCTCTCCCCCATGCAGCTGAGGAGGAGAGGACTGAATGAGAAAGTTTGGTGGGCAATCAGCATCTAGCCAGGGTCAACTTACAGCAGCTTCCCAAAATGTCATAGATGATGTCATTTTTTATGCTTTTCATGGTGCTGCTCCAAGTAATTGAATGGCCACCAGCACAGTCAGAGCAGCCTGTGACCACAGCCAATCATTCCCAGGGAACTGAACTGTAATGAATAAAATTTATCCCATCTTAATTTATTAAAAAATAATGGATAGGGGAAAGAGTTAGGAACAGTCTAAGTTTGTAATAGCTTAAGATCTGTCTAATGTTAGCCATTTCATAAATGAAACAGTGTGTTTTTGTTGTTGTTTGGGTTTTTTTGTGGTTTTTTTTTTGTTTTTTGTTTTTCTGCTGGAAACCTGATATAACTGAAATATTTATTTGCTTTAAACACTGCCACTATGGTCATTGTCATCTCTGATGTGACCCATGTAATATCCAGTGTTTTTTCCAATATATAATTTCTTGGATACATAAATACCCACCACTGGGCTCTCTTAGAGTTGTAGCTATGGTACTTGCCCTGATTCTTCCTCATCAGATCTAGCTAGCTAGCTCAGCTAGCCCAGAGCCATCCTTGCTATCTTTTGACCCAGTGGTGTCTAGCAGATGCAGAAACCCAGGAGATATGAAGAGTGATCTTTATTGGACCGTGACCCTCTGAGTTTTTTTATTTTAAGTTACTGAAACACAAGTACGATCCAATGTCTTGGAAGGGCTGCTTTCTGGTTCTTTTTATAAGCAGAAATTGCAGCAGTCATTGATCACCTCTCATCTCTTGCTCCTTTCTGCACCCTTCTGTCCTCTAAGAAATCAGTGTTTGCTTGAATAAGCCCATGTGGAAGGAGCATAAAATTTTCCCTTTCTGCAGGGAAAAGCAAAAGCTCTCTATTTTATGCCTATCTCCTAGCTGTAACTGTGTGAGATCAACAGTAGCAGCAGTAAGAGAAAATAAAATAAATGATAAAAAAAGAAAACCTAATATAATAGGGTTTAACTCTGCTGTTGGAGGAGGCATCTCTAGGCAGCAGCTCAGCATTGCTCCAGGGAAATAATTATCTGAATTTCATTGAGAGTAGGTCTAGAAGGAAAACTTGTGAATGAATGATTTCTTCTATTTCAGGATATGACAGCAATCCCTTGACTGACTTCTGTGAAGACAAATTCTCCTTAATCCTGCAGAATATTAGACAGCAGAACATTCTTCAAATGTGACCCTTTTCCATAGCAGCTTTTCCTGTTTCTATTACTATTTCTGCTGCATTGCCAGATCTTGCATTGTTCCCTCCATATTTGAAACATTCATCCATTTTGTCAGTTCTCAGGATTATGTAAAAGAAGGGGTGCTTCACAACCCAAAGAGGGTAATAAGGGACCCTTTCCAATGGCATTTTTTTCCAAATTGATCTTATTTTAAGGCATCTCCTCGATGTTAATCTTTCTGAGATTTTCTGCTTTACATTTCTAGAATACAACAGTGCTTCAAATAAAGGGGACATATATTGCTATGTGAAACTGATGTTAATGCAATGAAGCAGTTATGAACATATGGATATCCTGCAGGTTGCAGCTTTTTGGTACCAGGTAGCTAACATCTGTCACAGGAATGTAAAATGAGAGAGATTTTCTGAGATGAGGGGAAAAAAAGGCAGGAGGGAGACTGAATCACTCTCATTAGAAACCCAAACTAACAAAACTTGATGATTTTTTTAGAGTTTTTTGTTCCGGATATATCTCCTACTTAGCACAGTGTGCCACTGTTTGAGATTTCTGGATGTTGCCATCCTCTATGTGCTTGTAAATTTTTGAAGGGTGCAGGAACTAGTGGAATCATCTTTTGGAAGATGAGATCTGGCACCTAGATTTCCCCTTACTCACTGGTTTTAATGGTGAGAGGTATTTCTCATTTTGGGAGTGCAGGATGACAAGTTTGTTGAGTATGATGACACTTGGTTCCTCCTCCTGTTTTGTGCTGATTCTTCATTCATGGTGATGTAGGATGATGTTTTTCTGCTTAGCATCCACATCCTCAGACCTTCCTTCCTTCGACCTTTTTGTGGGCAAATCCTGTCCAATCAGGGGAAAAGACTTGTTGTAAGAAGGTGAGAAAAGGAATGGTGAGTGAAGCTTACAGAAGAACTTCAAGAGTAATGAGAAATTTTCATTAAAACACCAAAATAGTAAAAAGATGGAGTAAGAAGCAAATGGAAAATCATGAATTCATACTTATAACATATTACTCCCTTGTCTTGCCTTCCATTTCCTTTCCCTCTTCCCCTCCTCTTCCCTCTCCTCTGTTACTCTGAGGAAACTAAATTATTGTGACTACATTAGGCTGAGTGCTGCATGGGGACAGCAGTGAAAGAGCTCCCATTCCCAAAATGCTGCTGAACTAGGAAATTCAATTTATTTATAAGTGTGTCCATCTGTTCAGTGCAGCTAGGGAGGCTAGCAAAAGTTTCCGAAGAAAGGTTAAATTTTTTTTTCTGAAGTAGTGAGGGTGTGTGTACAGAAATATTCTCACTAAAGAACAGCAAGATTTGAAGGTAATTCTTGTTTTTTAACATCATGCTTACCTGCATGTACTTTTTCAGTCTGCATACTTGTTAAGTATCTTCTGAAAGAAGCAAATTTTAAAAAATGATGGGGAGGCCCAGAACTAAACACTGTGCTTCTAACATGTAGCTGTGCAAATGCTAAACTGCAGAAACTGAATACTCAATCCAGTCAGTGGAGGAAATGCCCTGTTTCTATTAGTTTGCTGACATCAGCTCTGGAGCCAGGAATCAGGCAAGCAGGAGCCACTACAAGGTGCAAAGCTGGGCCCTGTAGGACTGTGATCTGAACTGCAGCACAAGCTAAGACCCAGTCAGCTGGAAACTCTCAGGATGGAGGAAACACTCCCAAAATTCCAGCTACATATTGGAATTTAAATTCTTTCTGTGTGTTATCTAACTTACTGGGGTATTTATCTAGCAAACAAGCACTTTTTGTTCTGCTTCCACTTTCAGGGATAGATCTGTATTTTTAATTCATATAAAATACTGTAAGGGCTTCATTGTGCCTATTATGGTATATTTAATCAGTTTTTTCAGCTTTAAGCTGAATCAAGAATTGTGTCATATAATGAGTAAATTACCATGTGCCTTTCTCAAAATTTTTGTGTTTTATTAGATATTGAAAAATCAACCTACTCCTGCAGTTCACTGAATTAACCTTTTATATACCACAACACACTACACTGAGCAAAACATTTTCCTCTTTCTTGGATGCATTTCTATAGTAACACCAGGTGTAAATGGTCTTTCTTACTGCTTTTGGTAACTCTGCAGTGTACTTCTAGCACTTTCTACTGGAGCTAATTTAACAAAACTCCTCATGTCCAAAGGATGTGAGACAAACTTCCCAACAGACTGTTTCTGTGG
Organism: Petroica traversi; assembly: GCA_025920805.1. Lineage (NCBI taxonomy): Eukaryota > Metazoa > Chordata > Aves > Passeriformes > Petroicidae > Petroica > Petroica traversi. Next base: position 7,533 of record JAHLSL010008520.1, read on the forward strand.
TAGCAAGTGCTAGGTGCACAAGGGTGATTAAAGCACATTATAACTGATGTACAATGAACTGTATAACATATTGATTTCCTGACACAGAAGACTCATTTAAGAGGTGCAAGTAAGAAACAGGTGAATTAAGCACAAACCTGTTCTTATTTAGAATGCATTGAGCACAGCTGATTCTGACATTAGTGTCTTTCTCTCACAGATTTTCAGAAATGGTTTGTCTTAAGGAAGAAATGGAAAGCAGAGTGCAAAAGGCTTCAGAAAAAGGATGAGACCAAATGATACACAGAAACTCACTGCTACTTTTTGCCCAGTTCTTCAAAAGTATCTTGGCAAAAACAAACAAACCAACTAAACATAAAACAATAAAAAAACTATGCCTGGTATCAAATAATTTTATAGTAATAACTTTTTAAATAAGAAATAAATTTTTCAGTATAATTTCAGATTATTAAATTATGTTCCAGCATGATGCACAAAACAGGCATTTCTATCTTTACAGTACATATAAGGGAAGAGGATCCCCTATTCGAATAGGCAGGATAAAAAATTTCCAAGTGTACCAATGAACCTTGCTTAAATAAATCTATTTATTATAGACCTATTAATAAAATGTGTATTTCTAGTTATAAATATACAATTTAAAAAATATTTATAGGTATTTTTTAATGCATATCCCTGGAGGGGTAGCCAAAAATATTTCTTCCTCAACAAACCACAAATAAGAATTGTTGCAAAGGAAGTGAACTGATATTCATATGAAGATAATATTGCCAGTTACTATCTTATGATTAAAAATAAGAATAAACTGTTCCACCTGTATCTTATGAAGATTGATCTCTTACTCATCTCAACTCCTTATGCATTAGGTAAACCTGTTCCCCTCTTCTTCCTGCTTTCAGCACTGAAGTACTCCTTCTCTTCCCCTCTGATGCCAAAGTAATACTACTTTCTTTTTGTGCAGATGGCTATAAACTATTTCTTATAATCCCCTAAGTTTCTTCTTTTTTGTTGCTGGTTGATGAAGAAAGGGTATGAACGGCCTGGGGCTACCAAGTCGATTAGCCAAATACATTAAATAGAAAGTACTGGTATTAAAATCATACTGTTCTCTGCTTCAGTGTATAGATTAGGACCTTCTTAGGATATTAATTTATAGAAATGTCATACTTTCTAGACTACTATCAGATTTTCTCAAAAGGTTTGAACAATATATTCAACAGCTTTTGAGGATAAGAAGTGCAGTTAGTTACAATCAATATGATGGCTATGAAAGCAAAGCTTATGAGAGGAGACTTGTAAATCTTTAATGTACCATGTGAAAAAAGTATTGATCAATAGATTGTGCTGTAGGATTAGTTGATGGCCCTGTTTCATCTGTTGGAGCCTTTTAATCCAGTCTAAACCTAAGTCATCAGCACCTTATCTGAGTTTGCTGGCTGGAGTCTAAACTTTACTGTAATTTTTTTTCAAATAAAAATATTTTAGCTTATTCTAGATTCATAACATGACTGTATATGTTACTTATGTTTTTTGACTCTGAACTTTTGTATCATTTGTCTATTGCTTCTTTTCTAGAAAGTCATGAGTACAAAATTCTATTTAACTCTGGTGATTGAGTGTAAGCCATTATTTTTATATTTATTCACACAATATTAAGGTACAAATATAATAATTCAAATATTAATACATCTGTGGAATTTCTTTTAAAAAATGTATGGCTCTTTTTTCAGTCAACACAAAATGCAGATACAAAACTACAGAAGACAAAACCAAGGCCTGAAATCTCTACATTATAGCCTTCCAATCAAAACAAAATAATTTATTGCTCCATGAAAAAAATTGTTCAGTCTTCGATTTCCTTTCAGACTCCCAAAAACCTGATCATTCTCTAATTCTGGTGAGAAATAGAGTTGTCTGTGCAGGAGTCCTTGTAACTGAGATAATGAGAAAATGTCTAGTCTAGAAGGCTTTTATTCAAAATACATGACTGATTTTTTTTTACACACTAATTGTTATTTTTTGTGCACCTAATCAAGTTACAAATAATTATAAATGCCAGTAATTTAGAACTGAATTTTCCAAATGCAAGTTTATAGTAGTTCTACATGAATGCCCAGTATTTTGTTTGCTATTCACATGTTTTTCTTCTCATACATTTTACCACATAAAGAAGATTAGGTAAAATGCTCAGTAATTTCTTAGAAATAGTAAGGACTTTTATAACTTTAGCCTGTTTCTATTATCAGAAGTGGAAAGTGGCATATGAAAGTAGGGGTTTTTAAAGTAGCTTGAAGAAGTAGCACAGGTCATGGGCACAAATTAGTGACAATTCAAACACAAGTTTTGTAATATTATCTTCCACTGAAAATCACATTGTGCACTGAAATAGTTTAGCCTGAAGTGTGACTTTTCTGCTGGACTAGAGTTCAGGGATCTCTCAGTCTCTGCTAGAGAATAGGCTCTGAAGTTATTATCTTCCCAAATGAACCAGTGTCTTCAGTACTACTTCAGCTGCCTTTGTCCCCTTTTTTTATCCCAAGAAAATATTTCATCTTGGTAGCAGCAAGGCATATGATTCCTACAGAAGTGATTTAAGCATTTATTTAATTTTAAATTGTCTACTTTTCCCCTCTTCCACCTTTTGTGGATGAGTATGTGTGTGTGTGAGCATGTGAGTGTCTTTTTTTTTCCCTGGGAAAAAACTTCCTGTTCTAAGAAATTTATCAATTTTCAGAAAAGCATCTGTTTTCTCTGAAATTCTACAATTCAGCAAATACAGTAAATAAATGCAACAAACCTGCCTCTGCACAAAACTGAAGGTAAGAGTTCTTGAGGGTTTCTGTGATACTGCCTTCTTTCAGCCTAATATTTTCAGTTGCATCCAGTGGCTGCTGAATCAAATAATTTGAGTCTGTAGATCTCATTAAAAGTCTTTGATAATCCTTTGATCGCAGACTTATACTGTAATTAATATGGGCAATCTGAATATTAACACACTTGGTTTCCAATGACAGACAAATAATGTTCAGGTACACTTAGAAGGTAAATGATGATACTTTTGGGGAATTTCTTAACATTCATGTGCTTTTCATGGCATTTTTCTGAAGAAGCTTTTCCTTTTCAGCTCTGCAAAAATAATTTAGAAATTTGGTATGAAATCTAGAAACATTTCCCGGTTTCATGAGGTGCTAGATACCATAATTGCAATATTTCTTATAGCTAAGCAGTACTTCATTTTTCAGGATGAAGTAAACTCACAAATAAGGTTGGCAATAACGTCAGACAAATTCATAGGAGTTTGTAAAAAAAATTGGATAAATACTTCTTTTATTTTGCTCAAGGTGCTGTTTACAGTAGTATATTAATGAGATTTTTTTAATTAAAAAATTGAGGAAATCTTCCTAAGCTGAAAAATATTCTCAATTATCTGAAAAAAGACATTCTTAAAAAAAATTTGTTTTCTTGAGTTATAGAGCTGATATCAGAATCTGACAGAGTACCCTATTGCAAGGACAAGGATGATGACATAAGAAGGATGTCATAAACTACCAGTGGATTGTCAAACTGCACACTGACTTTCTCTGCATAGGAAACCGGTGCCTTGGATCCTTTAATTTTCTTATCATACTTTTCTACTCTGATTACACTCACAATATAATCTCAGACCCCCCCTGAAGTGCTAAATATCTCCACAGTTCTCAAAGGACATCAGAAGAAACAAATTCTTCTTTCATAAACAATCTGACAGTGGGCTACAACAGCTACCTACAGCAATTGTGAAATATTTGCTTGGCTGCTCTCTGTCCTGGGTCCGGGGCAGTCTAGCTCTTCTGTGATTTGCCTAAGAAGCTTGTCCAACCTTATGGCAATAGAAGCAATGCATTTCTCTCAAATGGAATCACAGCTGGTGACTAGATTAATTGCCCCAAACTTTTAACCCTTACTATATTGTTGGGGTCTAATATGCAAAGATAAATCCTGAAAAGTGGACATTTCACTGGATTGTTTAAGGCTGAATCTGGAATATATATGCTGGTGTATAATAAAACTTTATTCCTGTGACAATTCAGTCCCAGCAAAAAATAGCATGTGACAACTGACAGTGTCCTTTCGTCTTGGCTCCTAGTGGCTGTATGTCAAGATAACAGTGCGTGCTGTGTGCGTAGAGAGCAGAATAAGCATTACTGGCAAGCTGTTACAAATGTGTAATATAACAGTTCTGCTCTAAAATCTTTAATGCATTACTCTCACCACACCAGTATGCTCTTCTGGGTGTGCTTGAAAAATTTCAGCTCATGCTGCATTATGGATGCTGCGTAAATGCATATCTGTCAAATTGCTGAGTAAGTACTGAAGGTGGAGAGAGTGGAAAGAAGGCTTGCTTGCAACTAATATCAAGCTAAAAAGTTGAGCCTTTTCAATTTTTAATTTACTTCCTGATCATTTGTATTAGTGTTCATGATTCTTTGGCAATTCACCCTGTTTCAGAGGTGTTTATACTTAATCCTTCCATTATGTGAGAGACTGTACTTGGAGCTGTCAGAGAGTGGCCTCATGCCATGCAAGTGTATGGATCATAGATGTATCTGCAGTCAGCTCAAAAAAAAAAAGGTGCTACCATGAAGCTAATTAATCTTGGAGAAAGGCAGGGGTTGGAAGACAAGGTACAACCCTGACCTGACACTGAACTGTGCTTCAGAGGGCCTGGGCCAGGATTTCCATCAGCACAGTGTTGCATTGCTCCACAGGGGCACAGCTTTAGAATACTGCATGCCTTTTACTGCCACATAAGATAGACCCGGCCAAGACACCTCCTGGCAAACCACCCCAGCTACTAGAGCAGGCTGGCTGCAGCCCTTTGTTAGTAAAGCAGTGGTCATTTCCTAAGCAGAAAATGCTGCTGCATGCTTTTTAAACATTTTTTTTCCTCACAACCACCTACATTGGAGGGAAAGGGATACATTTACATAAACTGAATATGTGATATGTCTAAAGAGGATAAAAGGTAAGAATTATCAGCATTTATTGTTCAAAATGTACGCTAAATGTCAGAGGGAAATAAATTTAAAAATCTCCATTTTGTGTTCTAAAAATGTCGCTCCACCTTCAGTCCATTTTGAAAGGGTGAAATACTGCTGAAGACACCGACATTGTTACTGACTGAAAAATGATGAAAGGGCAGAAACTGGTGTTTCATTTTTCCCAGAGATAGAAAGGCATCTACTTTTTGTAAGATAAATTCTATTAAGGGTATAACACAAACATAGTTCCATATTAGTGGCAATTCATAGCTGAGTGCAATGATTTTAGGCAGCAGATATGGGAAGAAATATGAGAATGATTCTAGAGTTATACAGAATTCCACCTGCTGTCTTGTCTACTAAGATTGTTTTGTTAAATACTTGCAACTATGATGGAAGCATGAAATGGTTAATCCTAACACCCGGTCTTGGAAAAATACAGAATGTGATGGCATTGTACTTCATCATGCTTTGAGTTCAGTTAGGAATGGGGAGATCTATTTCTCTCTTCTTAAGGATAATTTCTATTCAACTGTACTGCATTTCTGTTCACTTGATTTGATTTTGTTCCCATTAAAATTGTAAGGTTGGAAAACATTGTAAAACTAATTGGTCTGATTTTACTGTCTGTGTTTAATGAATGCAGTGGTAAATTATTTGTGTAAATAGTTAAAGGACTATCCTAGGTGTTCTGCACTTTTAAATCCTGATTGTATTACTTATGAATAAAAATTTTAAAGAGTATGGGACTTCGGAATTCTCAGCTTTATGGAGAATAACATGACTGATGAGAAAATGGTTCTTTATTTATTTAATTTCTCTTTTTTTTTCTTCTCACTGCAAAAGGCATTCGTGAGAATGGTTCTGATCATTTGCAAGAGTAGAGAATCTGCCCCAGAGAAGCACCTGTCTTGAATATCCATTTTTAGAAAAATTCAACAATCTTAGAGCAGCTCTCTTGAAGAAGATTGCTCAATGAAGAAGATGCTTGAAGAGTAGGCTTCCTGACAGTGTAAGTCTCATTGATTCAGTGCAATTCTGCAGGGTTAAGAAGAAATTTCTTATCTCACAAGGGATCTGATGCAATTTCTCAGTCTGATTACTTGCAGTTTCTATCTGAAATCACTATTTCTTGGTTGAAATATTGTCTTTGCTTTCTTTATCTGACTCTGTTCTCTCATATAAAAAATCATTAAATGTATTCATATATCTCCAGCTGAGTTAGATCCACTGGAAATAAACCAGTACAGATTTCTTTCCCCAGCATTTATTTCACAGTATTCCAGAAGACTGCTTAGTTTGTTCACTTCTTCTGGTGTACCTCAGAAAATCTGTTTCATCTGTCCTTGGATAGTCACAACTGCTAGATTGTCACCTGAAGGGTTTGGAGCAGGTTGGTAAAGCTTTTTCTTGATGATCAGGGGCTTAATTTCTTTCATACTGAGCCAAGTTGATGGGGTTTGCGTTTCCTCCCTTTGCTTTTTCTTAAGGAATTTTTTTATCCTGTAAATTGTTAAGGAACTAACAGCTGGGTACTTAAGAGAACAAAAGAAAGTAGCCAAGTCCAGGAGAAGGAGAGTTTTTTCTCAGGAGACAGAGATAACGCAAGGATTGGGCCAGTAAAAGACAAGGCGAGGCAGCTGCTGTGGCCTCTCACTCTCTCTCGGGGATTTGGAGCAGGGCAGTCAGAGCTGCTGCTTGCTGAAGGGAATTCACTGCCAGCAGGGAAATGCTTCTGTTTCTGCTCCTTGCACCCCCTGCCTCTGGGACTTCCTGCTGTCCCATCTCGCTATTTCCGAGGGTCCTGCTGCAGCACCGATATCGCTGCCCCAAGGGCCTGTGAAGCAAAGCCTCTCCTCCACCCCTCCCTGCCCTGAGCTCAGCCACCATCACCTCATGTCACCCGGGCTGGCGCTGGAGCGCCCCCTGCAGCCGCGGGGGAATCATCGCACCCGCCCTGCCCACAGGGAGCCACCAGCGCCCCTACCGGCTGTGACTTGAACTGCACCGCAGGGAAAAGTGCCTGAGGCCGAGCAGGCTGGTACTGGGTGTCTGGTTCTATTTTTAGTTTATACTATAATTTTTGTTATCTATTAGCTTTGTTTTACGTGTTAGTAAAGAATCATTATTGATTTCAACATAATAATTCGGAGGGAAAGGGTTTTACATTTTACATTCCAAGGGAGGCTCCTACCTTCCTTAACAGACACCTGTCGTTCAAACTAGGACACAAGTGATGGAACATCTTGTCATGCTAATGAAATACAGGTATTGGTCCACACCTCTCTTTATTTCCCCATGTTGACAGTTAAATTTAACTTTTTCCTTTCAAACAAAAAGTATAATCAACTAGTTTATTGAAGTGTAATCACAAGGAAAAAGTTTAAACAATACAACCTTGTAGTAGGAGCAATGATTTTTTCCACTACTGAAACCAAATCTGAAAGCTATGTGATTTATGTGAAGAAAAATATAGTTCTTACAAAATGTGAGAGAAGTGCTGAAAGAACTCAGGCTGTGGGGGCATCTATTGCTCCTGGCTGGACTCTAGGGCAAATGTCTATTGGCATAAGATTATGATGTTCTCTTGTGAAAAGGTCTCTTCTAGTACTATGTTATCAGTAAAGCTACTGTCTTTCCACTTTATTTTCTACCACCTGATATGACAACTAAGTTCCTATAAGGCAAATGATAAACATTGATATAAATTTATCTATTTCAGTAGAGCTGGACCAATTTTTATTCTCTGGAGCGATGACCTTTGGTACATGGATACATCACATCTTGCAAAATTTTATCACTGGCATTTTGGTTCCTGTAACAAATGAGCATCTCGAAGCTGACCTTTTTCATGAAGAAAAATTCCAAGTATCACCATCAGAATATCTCATTCTTTTTCTAAAATAATGTATAGGACAATGGAACAAACAATGAAGTTATTAAATTTTAGAAAAGGAAGAAAAAAAAGAAATGTCATATGACAAAACTGTTTAAAATTAAATAGAAGTTTATAAATATCTTCTATGTACATGCAGGTATGCTCATCTAAATGATCTTCTTCCTTACTTTTGGTCCTTTAGAAAATCATTGTACATTTTCTGTACCCACACAAGAACTATGGATGTACTCTTTATTTACCAGTATAAATCTCTTCCATTTTTCACTATGCAAAAACCATGCATTATTTACACTTTTTTTCCATTTTTTATATATCACTTTTCACTCAGCTATGTATACAGGATTCTAGACAAGCCACTCAGAATGTTCTAAACAACTTTTCCCTAAAGACCTACCATAAGCTTGACATGATATTAGTGAGCTTCTCATTCTGATTTGTATGTTTGTCAAGTTTAGAAACAGTCCTTTCTTTGAAAGAAATATTTAATTGGATTTTCAACTTGGACTTAGAGGAGTACAGGTAAGTTTCACAGGCTTCTTGTTTTTTGCCCTTTTTCACAGGTCATTATGTACAAAATCCAGTTAATTTCAGTGGGGTTGAACATAGTGAGTGATAAAGGTTGTTTCACAGATCATGTTTTTCTGCATATACAAAATATGAACTTCCTGTGCACTAATGAATGGTACAGGCTGTTATCTCAAACACTTGGGAAATACTGAAGCAGATAAGATCCTTTTTTTACAGTATCCTTCATTGTTTTTTAACCTTTCTCCACTCATACTTGTTGCCAGGAAAAAATCCCTTTTGTAGAGCCATTGAATCATTAAGGTTGGTCTGATCAGCAGACTAACAATTAATGCAGAACCAGTGAATGATTCAGAAGTTACAAAAGGGATTGCTCCAGGTGTTAGGTACTGTTCATCCAAAGAAAAACGTAAAATTTCCAGACAATCTCAACATTGTTAGCATAAAGGGGACCAGAACTTCATTCAAAGAGACAAATGTACAGACTGACCTGCTGATAAGCAGTATTTATGTTTCTAGTCCCCACTCCTATATAAGTCAATCTAGCCTCAAAACTTTTTGTTTTGTTGCTCAGTTCTTTGGAACAGAACAAAATAACTCTGTCTTTTTACAAGTCAATAACAGTTGTCACTTGATTTTGCAGTGAGATTTCACTCTGGATCAACTTATTCCCAGTTTGAATACAAAACTGCATTTTCAGAGGTCATTCAAACTTATGACTTTGCCATTTTCAGTGCAGAACATAGCTGATTCCTTTATATGTTGCAAAGGAGAAAGTAAAAAATGTTGAACAAGTCAATATTCTTCCTACACATTTCTTCTGCCAATGTGTGGGTATTAATTTATCAGTGAGTACCTCATGTGCTGCAAAGGGGAGCTCATTGTCACTGCATCTCTCTGACTGACCTGGTTGCTATGGGAAATAAAAGTGCGAATGATTAAAGCAATCCATCTGATTTGCTGATACATGCAGGCAACTTTGGCAAAGCAAATATAATTTTTATTCAAGCCTGTACATCATAAATTTCTATTGCATTTATGGGAGAACATAAAATATTTGGTATAGAAAACATGAAATATTTGAAAAAGTGATCAATTTAGGTCACTTTATTTTATTAGTTAAGGTGGAAGAATCATGTATTTCTGTGTCTTAGAATACAAGAGGTTAACATTCAGGACAGGGTTGGGACAAAACAGCTCTGCACATTACTATGCAGCTAGAACAAGAACTCCAAAAACAAGCCATGAGTGATTAAACAGGATTCCTAATCAACAAAAGAGACTTCAATTAGAAATTATTTTGTCTGCTAAAACTATAAAAAACATCTGTACAGCAAAAGACATCTATTACCCACTGTCCTGACATCTGTGTAATAGCATTTATCACAAGACCGAGCACCCCATTGTATTTGGAAGTTTTATCATGGAAAAGAAAAAAATAATCTGTAGCTCTTCAAGCTTTGGCAATTTCATTCAACTCTGGATACTATGTGTATTTTTTCAATTTAATTTTATGGATTACCCATATTGTGAGGGCAAATGGTCACTTGCCAACATGTTTATACAAATAAAATAAGCATGTAGTTCTTTCCTGCTCTTTACTGGATTCCAGCTTTATAAAGCATTGTGTTGCACAGAGACAACTCCAACAACTTTTTCAGTTGGGCAGATCTGAAGAGACTGGCTGAGAATTGAGAGAAATGCACTCCACATCCCCAGGCATGCCTGCTCCTAGCTCTGGGCCCATGCAAGGAGGAAAGGTATTAGATTTTTAATCTAAATTTTCACAGCTTGTATGTTCTGGGACCAAGATGACTAACCAAAGTCTGTAAGCAGCCTACTTCATGTTCTGTCTGTGTTGGTGGAGTCAGTGCTGTTGCACTTTCCCTGCATGCAAAGGAAAACCAACATAAATCAGTGCAATGGGCCTTCATCATTCCTGGGTGTGAATCAGTGATCACAGAGCCACAGAATTGTTTAGATTAGAAAAGACCTGTAAGATAAGAAGGTACATACAGCATTGACTGACCGTGCAACGAGATTCAGCTATGGCTGACAGACAGCAATGGAAGATAATAAAAACTGTAAACTCACTTTTGGGCCAGGGAAGTTTCAGGGCTACTTAAATCTTATTTTAATGCCTTTCTGGTTTTGCTGAGTACCACAGAGGTGCTAACTATGCAGATGGAAATGGAATCTACCTAATCCTTACCTGCTACAAGACTATCTCCTTTGGAAGCAGAGACAAAATTTTAAAGGTGGAATAAATTGTCTCCAGATAATTTAATATTTCTGAAATCTGGTGATAGAGTTGTGCAAGAGAATTATATACACTGAAGCAATATTCTTTTAATATTCTTACAAAGTTTTTGTGATAATTTTCCTTCCTTGGAATTCCAGCTCATTTTTAATTGATCATTTTTTTTGCATGGTTAGATATGTATTTGTTGATATTTGGTTCTTCTGCTCTATCATGTCTTTATTTTAGAATTTTAAAACAAGCATGGTGATTGACTTGATGGGTATCCATATCCAAAAGAAGACACATTTAATTCTGAGGAAATTTCATGTCTAATACTTGTGCAAAGTCAACAGTATGCTCTGCTGAACTGTATTTCTCAATGTCTCATTATGCCAGCTGAGCTCTGCCAGTCTCCTAAGCAGTTTAGTCATTAGGAGGGCACCTCTACATCCTCTGGTCACTGAGAGTTTGTGAACACTTCCTTAATATTTCAGGATCTCTTGGTGTAAGAATGGCTGTAAGTAACAGAATCAGACTCTGGGATTTATTTGTATTCCTATTTTGTCTGGCATGTGATTCAAGTATCAATAAAAGCTCTGATGATGGTTGCATTAGGTCTTTTCTAGTGTGTGTAACATCTCATTTTCTGAGTTTACAAGCTCTGGTGTAAAGATGAAACAGAATCCAAGTTTCTCTCTCAGAAAAGAGACCATTTGTTAATAGTCATAATTTCAGAATTATTAAAGGAAAATTCACCTAAATATAATAGAAAAATAGCTACCATGAGTGTAGACTCTTAGTTACAGCACAACTGATTTCTAAATGTTGAGAATTGTGCAGTTTTCTGTAATTTTAGAGGCAACATTCTAACTGTGGTTTTAACAATTGCATTATTGAGGAAAAATATGTATCCCACTGCTAAGTGAGAGGACAGAAAGAGGTTCCTTTTAGTACATCTGTTATTTCACTAGTCTTTGACTTATTAGCAACAAATACTGCACATGAGGATCTTCAACACATATGGAAGGTTGCTGCTGGGCCCCTGTACAGGGCCTTGATACGAGGTTGATGGCTTTAAGGAGGGCAAGGGACCATCATGCTTCATTTTGAGATGACCTGGAAATAGATCAGCTACAAACAGTTCTAAGCTGGTTAATCATCTCTTTAAAATGCAGATCAACTTAAACTGCCAGAGATAGTAAACAGAGGTTTTGTTGGTTTTTTTTTTTTTTT
>JAHLSL010008521.1:0-12975 GCA_025920805.1 Petroica traversi
CTGCTTCTACAAGGATTAATATTATATACATAGTATTCATTATTTGCAAAAAACCAACACTATAATATGCATTTATAACACTGTCCAATTCTCCTGAAGGAGGAAGGAGTGTATGAACAAGTGTCCAATCCCAACAAGCTTTCTTTATAGAAATATACAGCCTGCTAGCACTGCTAGTTACTATAATGTCCCATTGTACCCCTGTATCAGTTATAGATTTGTAATAATTTGGATGTCTACAGGGCCCTTACATCTTGTTGTAAAACTGTCTCAGTGCAAATTTATTGTAATGCCTGGAGGAAGTATTGCCCTTTCATAGACTCAGTAGGACTCAAGTAGCCATTCTAGTTGGGAATAAAGCATGTTTTTACTGTAAGCTTCTGTTTTCAGCCTCACAGTTGTTGGGCTTGTCTCAGTCATGCTGGGTTTTGGCTCACAGATCTGTTTCATAAATCTAACCAGCTACTTGAGTGGACAGTGAGGAGAGGGGCAATGCCTGCTCTAAGACTTTTCTGTTGCTCTTTGAGTTTGTATAGCTCTCGTTTTGTTTGTAAAGCTTTAGACTTGGCAGATATGCAGTCCTCTAGACTGTTGGGTTGGGTTCTTTTCCTTTACAGTAACTAGGTCTTAGAAGTGGTTAAATTTACAGCCCATGGGAAATGATATCTGGTACATATTGGTTTCTGAAAGGACTAGACTGAAGTCCTAATACTAATGTGTGTTGTATCTGGGCTGCTGTTGGGGTTTGGATTTTCTTCCCTTTGTTTTTCTTAAGGAATTTTTTCCTCCCATAAGTTGCTAAGGAACTAATGGTCAGGTACTTAAGAAAACAAAGAAAGTAGCCAAGCCTGGAGAGGCAAGCTTCTTCTCAGGGGGCAGAGATAACCTGAGATTTGGGCTGATAAAAAGGCAGGAAGAGACAGCTGTTGGCTCTCTCACTTCCTGGGGGGATCTCGAAGCACGGCAGAGCTGCTGATTGCTGGAGGGACGCACCGGCCACCCACGGACCTGGTCTCCCCTCTGCTGTGATTTTCACCCCCCCACCGCTGCCTTTCCGAGGGGCTGCCCGGTCCTTCCCTGCTTATCCTGCCCCGCTCCCCGCTGTGAGACTTTGCTACGTTGTAGCCTCAAGCCCCTCCCTGCCGGGACCTCCTGCCGTCCCATCTCGCTGCTCCCGGGGATCCTGCCGCGGCACCGACATCGCTGCCCCGAGGGCTTGTGGAGAAAAGCCTCTCCTCCATCCCTCCCTGCCCTGAGCTCCGCCGCCATCACCTCGTGTCACCTGGGCTCGCGCCGGAGCGCCCCCTGCAGCCGCGGGGGAATCATCGCACCCGCCCCGCCCACAGGGAGCCAGCAGCGCCCCTGCCGGCTGTGACTGGAACTGCACCACAGGTTAAAGTGCCTGAGGCCGAGCAGGCTGGTACTGGGTGTCTGGTTCTGTTTGTGGTTTTATGCCTTTAGGTTTTTTCTTTGTTATTTGTTAGGTTTTTTTGTTTTACGTGTTAGTAAAGAATTGTTATTCCTATCCTCATATCTCTGCCTGAGAGCCCCTTGATTTCAAATTTATAACAATTCGGAGAGAAAAGGTTTTTTACGTTTTACATTCCAAGGGAGGTTCCTGCCTTCCCTAGCAGACATCTGTTTCTCCAACGAGGTCAGCTGCCTAACTGCCAATGTCTCAGATGACTTGGAACAAACTCTGAGGGTATTGTGTCCATATATATATGCACACCCTTTTAGTAACCTGGTGGCTGTTTAAATTGTTGTCCTGGGTTGGCCATATGACCTGTTTGTATCCCCAATCGTCCTCTTGCTTATGCTGGACATTAAGTTCTGCAGCTTTAAGTTGGTCCAAGGAAGACAGTGAGAGTGAAGGTGGAGGAAAAAAAACCACTCGCTGTTTGTCTGCAGGATACTACGAACCAAGGCCGAGAGAGCGGAGAGGCTGCATTCCAGCAGACAGCGTTATCTCTTTTCTTCTTTTTTTTTACTCTCTCTGGTGTGTGGGTGCTGGACGAGCTCACAGCGGAGGGTTTTTTTCCTCGGATTTTTCCCGGCTTTTTGCAGGGAGAGACTTTGTTTCTTTTGCTGGGTATTTTTTCTTTTTTTCCTCTTCCTGGGACTGGCTGGCATCGCATGGGCCTGGGACACCAGGGAACCCCCGGAGGGCCCCCCCCCACCCTCGCTGACTCCTACAGCCGGGCCCGGCAATCGGCCCCCCCACTGGAGAACTGAACTGGACTCAGACGGACTCTGAATCTACCATCTCTTCAGAGGAAGGAGAGGTTTCATTGTTTTCATATTATCCAAATTTTTCCTATACTTGTAAATATTCTATTTGTTAAATAAATAGTTTTTTCCACTTTTCTCTAAGGAAATTCTTCCCGGACCGGTAGGGGGAGGGGCGATTGGAATCGGCTCTTCCTAGAGGAGACCCCCCAGAGGTTTCCTCCTAAATATTTGCCCTAAACCAGGACAATTGTATAGGATGAAATGTCACCAGATAATTTCCCAACAGCATTAACTATTGGCTCTTATTGATCACTGACTCAGACTCAAGGTTTTTGACAACCATAAACTGATTGCATTTGGTATTATTCTTACTACTTAAACAATGGTGACTGGAAGTAGACCAAAGATGTTTGGGGAGGAGGAGTTGTAGGTAAGCGTACTGGTTGAATTCAGAGCCTCAGGAAGGTCAGAGCAACTGCAGTAACACAGCAGAGAAAGACAAAACAAGTTACTTTGTGCACCAGGGAGTGTGGATGTGCATTTTGCTCCTGAACACGCCAAATGCAGTGCAGCAGCTGAGGTTGTGAGAATGAGCTCTGTATGTGCTGCTGACATCCTCTGGTCTTGACAAACTGAAGTCTGTTTCAAACATACGTGAAATCTTTTGGTAAAATTATTTAAATTCTCCAGATCAAGCATATGTGGCATCCTGATTTACAGGGAATGTTATTGGCAGTGCCTCAAAGTTCTTGCTTGTAATTGATAGTCTGTAGGCCACACTTGGCTCTGGAATGGTTTGTATATGGAATGTTGCAGGGTACTGTAACTGTCAGTGCTTGCTGCATAGGGGTGTAAATGGTGTTCTGAACCCCAAAATTGGATTAAAAGGATAGTAAATGCTCTTGTCCAAGTCAGACTTGTTAAATTGTTGCTCGTTAAGACAAAATGTCTGATTCCAGGCTTCTTTGAAAATAATTTTTTTCAGGAAAGAATCCAGGAAACCCAAGCCTGGCTGTCAGATGCTTACACTGGAAAGTGGACTGTTAAAAACAGGTACTAATGGAATTTCAGTTTTGCACACATTTTGATTGCAGAACAAAATTTATATTATTGTAGGATGAAACAGTCAATATTATGTAGTGCTATTGGCTTACTTAATATTGTATCTAATACAGTAAGTGGTAGTGAAATATGTAACTTTAAAAATTAGGATTTTAAGCAAAGTTAGTATAGCTGAATGTCCTGGTTTAGGGCAAATATTTAGGAGGAAACCTCTAGGGGGGTCTCCTCTAGGAAGAGCCGATTCCAATCACCCCTCCCCCACACAGGTTTGGGAAAATTTTCCTTAGAGAAAAGTGGAAAAAACTATTTATTTAACAAATAGAATATTCACAAGCATAGAAAATTTGGATAATATGAAAGCAATGAAACCTCTCCTTCCTCTGAAGAGATGGTAGATCCAGAGTCCGTCTGGCTCCGGTTCAGTTCTCCAGCGGGGGGGCGATTGCCAGGCCCGGCTGTAAAAATCGGGGAGGCCCCCTGGGGATTCCCTGGTGTCTTGGGCCCACGCGATGCCAGCCAGTCCCAGGAGGAGGGAAAAGGAAAAAACACCCAGCAAAAGAAACAAAGTCTCTCCCTGCAAAAAGCTGAGAAAGATCCGAGGAAACCCTCCACTGTGAGCTCCCAGAGCACCCAGCCAGAGAGTGAGATATCGCTGTCCTGCCGGAACGCAGCCTCTCAAGGCCTTTCCGGGGGAGTAAAGGTGTAACTCCTGCAGACAAACGGCGCGTGGTTTTTTCTCCGCTTTCACTCTCTCTGTCTCTCTGGGCCTAACTTAAAGCTGTAGAGCTTCATATCCAGCATAAGCAGGAGGGATGACTGGGGATACAAACAGGTCATACGGCCAACCCAGGACAAGGAGTTTCTTCAACAGAGCTTTGAGTGCCCCCAGGTGAGAGGCTCTTGCACGCAGAAATTGCTGCCTTGAGCACATCTGTGACTATGGCCTGGCTCTGTGACTCTGTGTGGCCAAGCAGGGCTACCTCTGCATTGGACAGAAGCTGTTAACAGCCTTTTCTGCACTGGTTTACAGTCTTCAGTTAGAAAAACTCTACCACAACTCTTGGTAGTCCTTAAAAGAACTAACTTTCTAGGGTTTACAGTGGTTCAGTTTCTCCTACTGGATGTCTTTGGTATTAAAATACTTAATAATTATATATATTAGACTGAATCATAATCTAACTATAGAAAAACATTCTTCAGAAGCTCACTGTAAATCTTTTGCACATCTGGGGTTCAGCTGCTGGAGTAAGCTCAGGTCCTAGTGATCTGGTCTGGAAGTCTCAGAAGTCTTGGGGAACTGGGGATAATATTGCTGTTACACTCATCACAGATGATGGTGAGGTAAGTGAAATAATAAAAAGTTTCCACTGTTGTAATGCTAAACTTGTTTATGCTTAAGTCCTGAGGGGTTTTGGTGGCAATTCTATTGTATTCTAGGAACTTGCAGAGAGGAAGATAATGCTTGTACCCAGAGAAGAAAGTGAGCAAGATGATGATCATGAAGAAATAACTGGAAGTGAAGCAGAGTTTGCATCTCAGGTAAGCTGCCTGAAGTATAAATATATGCTCTCAGCAGTCATTCAATGGCCATTTCTTTTCCTTACTAAATGGAAATACTTCTTCAAGTACTATTATATCCTGCAACTCTTAATGTTTTTTGTGATGTCAGACCAAAAGAAAAAAAAAGAAATGTTGTTTGGTTTCATGATAGTGGTTCCTGTGAGCATCCTTAAGCAGGTGAGATGGTGAGAATCATGCTTGTCACCTCATAGAAAACTTGCTTCATCAGTAGTGCTGCAGTCTCTTGTCCCATGTAGGATGTAGCTTGCATGGCTTTGCATCAGAAATGCAACTGAAGTTTTGCTTATTCTTTGAGTGTGATATAATAGTAGCATTAATTATTTGATATCTTATTACTGACATACTGAAAATACAACCTTTAATGTCTGTTTCATCTAAATATCTGACTGTGAATTGAAGCTGTTATCCCAAGAAAATAATGCAAACACTAACTACTTCTGTGGAATGAAGTGACTTTACACCCAGTGACCCTGGCTTGCTTTTTAGATTATTTCAGTGTGAACTTAAGGTCAATCATACTTAAAAACCTTTGGCTATAAACTTGCATGGTGTAATATCCTGTGCAAGACTATTCAGCCCCTTCAAATGGCTTTTGACTGACCATAATACAAGTTTGAACTGATGCATTTTGGATGTTCCTACTGTACTTTGATATACTATTAGCTATCGTTAATTGCTGAAATGGTCTAAACTAATATGAGGGCTTAAAGTTGGTCCTAACTAAACGATTATAGACTGTTTTATGTCTTGTCCTCAAACAGTACTATGGTACAAACTCCAAAGACTGAGAGCAAAGGGATGCTTAGCTAAAAACTTTCTCCTTTCTGCTGACACATATGATCAGCTACCACAGCTCTTCCTAGAACTGATCCTACACAGTTATAAGGAGTTGCATCCTACTACACTAGGTTAAAGCTCCCACTACCATTTCCTAGATATCTTCATAATACATCTGCCTGAAAACTAAAGTACCTTAGTACTGCCTTTCTGAAAAATAAATGTACCTAAACAGGCAGTTTAGGCCTGCTGGTTTTTTATTTTATTTTTTTTCTTTCAAACAGAAAATCTGGATAAATACCTGTTACTATAATATTATGTGGCTTAAAGGATATTTATCAGTCTCCTGACTTGCATGCAGATTCCTGTAATATTTTTGTCTCACTGAAGGATGGTGAGACCCTGTTAAAAAGGCTATTGAGAAGGTCTCTAATGCTTTTCTGACCTTTGGGCTCTTAGTGATACAACGTCTTTTCATATTCAGAGTAGGGCCTCTCCTCAAGGGTAGCTTCTTTTTATTTTAAAAAGCATTTTTTTAGTTCACTAATATGACTTGTTTGATAATCAATGATGGAAAGCAAAAGTAACTTTTTTCCTTACACTTCTAATCTGTTTTATCAGCAACTTTACAATACAGTTGTGTGCCATTTATGGTAAGAATCAATTTTAATACTTCCAATCAAATTTTAATGTCATTCCTGTTTGCTGAATTCCTAGCAAACCTTTGAAATTAGTGCCTATATGCTTCTGCTGCCTTGGTAGTACTGAAATGGCTGCTTAGTAAACAAAAGTTAATTGTTGCATGCAGTAAAATAATGGGAAGAATGCATGCTGTGCTGTAAAGAAAGGCAGGTTTCCATGTTTTGCTTCTGCTTTTACCATCCTAACATGGGCAGCACGTACCTGCATGCCACTGATGTTCTGATGCTGGGGAAGTGAGGCAGTGATGGGCAGTTTGATAGCCTTTCATTAAGGAAGGCACAGGCTCATGTATTGCATGGACTTAGACTTGTGTGGTTAGTTCATGTACTGCATCTTGAAAATCTGCTTTGCTTTTTTAATAAGTATCTAAATCTGCAAAGTGCTAAAAGCCCTACCTGCCTATATGAGGATAAAGCACGTAACCAGCAAGAAACATTATTTGTACACGTGCTAATTTGCCTAATGTTTTCATATTTTCTCCCTGCAGCAAAATGAAGGTCCCAGCTGTTCTTTCATGTAATGTGGACAATCATCTGAAGTCACCTCTCAGTCCCAGGTGACAGAGACTGTATGTGTGTTCATATCTTCTGTAGTATCTGGAACCTGGAATTCACATATCCCATCTGATGTCTTTGTGAAAAGCATTGTCCATAACATGATGGAATTTCCTACCTTCTGATACTGGACCCTGGCCTTGAATTCACTGGTACAAAGAGCAGCAGAATACAAGCTCCATGTGAAGTTATTTTTATTCTTACTTTTACACAAGGATCTGGTTTCTGTGACCTGCTGAACCAGAGGAGGGTACAGAGTTTACAAAGCTTCTAAACACGTGCGCTAGAAGGAGGTTTAATACTTGACAATGAACATGAGGCTGCCTCAGCTTTCTCAATATTCTGATATGGTGTTCCTTTAAAGATAATTTCTCTTTCCAGCCTGAGTGGGTGTCCTGGGTTAGCCATATGACCTGTTTGTATCCCCAATCGTCCCCTTGCTTATGCTGGACATTAAGTTCTGCAGCTTTAAGTTGGTCCAAGGAAGACAGTGAAAGTGAAGGTGGAGGAAAAAAAACACTCGCCGTTTGTCTGCAGGATACTACGAACCAAGGCCAAGAGAGCGGAGAGGCTGCATTCCAGCAGACAGCGTTATCTCTTTTTTTTTTTTTACTCTCTCTGTTGTGGGGGTGCTGCCCGAGCTCACAGCGGAGGGTTTTTCCTCGGATTTTTCCCGGCTTTTTGCAGGGAGAGACTTTGTTTCTTTTGCTGGGAATTTTTTCTTTTTCTCCTCTTCCTGGGACTGGTTGGCATCGCGTGGGCCCAGGACACCAGGGAATCCCCGGGGGGCCCCCCCCCCATCCTCGCCGACTTCTACAGCCGGGCCCGGCAATCGGCCCCCCCACTGGAGAACTGAACCGGACTCAGACGGACTCTGAATCTACCATCTCTTCAGAGGAAGGAGAGGTTTCATTGTTTTCATATTATCCAAATTTTCCCTATACTTGTAAATATTCTATTTGTTAAATAAATAGTTTTTTCCACTTTTCTCTAAGGAAATTCTTCCCGGACCAGTAGGGGGAGGGGCGATTGGAATCGGCTCTTCCTAGAGGAGACCCCCCAGAGGTTTCCTCCTAAATATTTGCCCTAAACCAGGACAGTGGGAAACATGGGACTGATCAACCCTTGCACCTTGAGCAAGTCTGAAGTAAAACATTATCCTGATGAGTGTCTGAAATGTTTCCTGCTCAGATCCTGATGCAGAATTACATAAAACTGGTCTAGATCACTTCCTAGAGTGAAACACTTTAGAATTAAAAGCAAGTTGTAAAACATATTCCTGCCTGTTATTAAATATACTGTTTCTGTAGTCTAGCAGCTGGAAATCTGTTTCAGTATTGCGTATTCCTAGCTACAGTGTATCACAGCAGAGCTCTGCCAGCCTTAACTTGGACAAATGGATCCTGTAAATGTGAAAAAGCATCTCATCCTGACAAGAGATACTGTGACCAGTGCTGCTGGCATTGTTTGATGTCCCAACAGCTTTCTAATGGGCTAGAGAGAAAAATATACTAAGTCAAAAATCAAAACTAGAAAGCCCCAACTGTAGTGAAAAACATATTAAACTCGCTGCTCTTGGAGCCTTTTTGTGCTAAATCTCCATGCAGGCTGCAGTTGTGTGTGAGTCTAACAGGACAGCTGGGGAATCCTGGTTCTGGGCTAGTGTGCAATTCCTTATCACTCTGGTAGCTCTGTGTTCATGGAAAGCCTGTCCTGTAACCCTCAGGAGGGGACAGTCACCCTTGGGGGCACTGCAGTCACTCTTTCTCCACTGCTGGCCCTGGGGGAAAGGAAGGGCTTTGCGCCATGTTAAGTAAAACTTCCACGTGAGAGCAGGGAGGGAGGGAAGCTGAGCCTGCAGATTTCTCTCAATGCTGGAAAAGTGTTTTGACTGTCTTTTACTTTGCCAAAGTGTTCAGTTCCAAGTTCAAGACCTGCTTTGTGTTAGGATGCAGGTGTTAAGGTGAGGCTTTCCTTATGCTAGCTTAAGCTCTTACATTATTTAAAAGTTCTAATTTTGAGACATCAAGAGTAGATGCTGGTTTAAGACTTGGAATTTAGCAGATCCAAATTCCTATTCCACTTCAAACAATAGAAATAGCTGCTGCTCTAACTTTGCTGTATTTATCTTGATTTCTTAAAACTTTTTTAACTATTAAAAATATTTTTCATGTATATAAAAACAGTCTTGGATTTAAATATTTGCAGATTAAATAATAAAGGTCTCTGTTCAATGATTTCTGTTGAGTGGTTCAAAAGACTGAAGTAATTAAACTGTGATTTTAGGGGCTGCAGCATGAAGAAACCTTCAGCAATGCCCTCTGCTCTCCTGTTTATATTTATCACTTACTTCAACTAGAGCTGAACTGCTATGAGCTTAAGAGGAATCTTCAGTAGGCAGCTTGCCCATCTCATCGATTTGTCTTGTATGGAGAGCAATTGGCAAAAGACTCCATGCTCCTCTAGGGCTGCTCACTATGTTTGGTCAGTACTACATTACTAAGCAAAGCAGGACATGGTGAACAGAAAAACAAAGTGATTCTATCTGCATTTGGATAAATACCTAAGAGGCCAGAATTTGTCCTTAATTTTGATGCTTGTTATATTTTTAGTTATCACATGTCTTTCCATCACTACCTAGTCTTCTCTTTTTCTTCCTTTCCATCACTTTCAACTAAACATAAAAAATAGAAGTGCATTGACTTCTCATTTGTTTGCAGTAGGCACCAGTGCTACTCACCCCTTTCTCTCACTGGAGTTCTATACAAACCCTATGGAACCAGGAGCAGTTTGTACTTAGTTCCAAGAAATTTGTCGCTTTTCCTTCTGCTAGAAGAAAATGTTAACAGACACAAATACTAAAAAAGCAATAGAGAAGTAGCAAGATTATTAAAATTGCAGTGCAGAGGTGTCATAAAACTAATTCTTTATTCATGCATTTTTAAACGTAGCATTATTTTTGTCATTGAAAGCTGATATATTCAGCAAAAGTGACCTCCAGCTCAAAGAAGTGGCAGAACCATCAGTACAGAAGCAGAAACCACTGTTCTTATACCACAGAAATATTTATTCAGTTTGGCCAGTAAATTATACGAATTTTCAATGCTGAGAACTTGTACTTAGTACAACATTATCTTAATATTGACAACAACCACTTTGCCTTTTGTCAACGTACAATGCAAAAGATGCATTAACTTGTTCACAGTAAATTACAGGGTGATAGATGAAAAGAGCTCAATGACATCATAACTTAGGAACTGGTTACAGTTAGCTTCACTAACAGTCCTTTTAAAAATGGGTTTCAATAGTAAAATCATTGCAGCCAAAAATAAAAAAAATCCACATACAATAATAGCAAGGAAATGCATTTTTGGAGCAACAGTGAGCTACCAGTAAACACTTCATACAGTGATCTTCAAGGCACAAAGCAAAAAAACTGGGTATGGGTTTTTTTGCAGGTTGACAAATCAGGGAAGGTGACATTTTTTTGAATATAAAATGAATACATTTTTAAAAGACGCATACAAAAGTCAGTAAGTCTGTCAAAGAGCAAGGCTTTCACAGAATGCCACACTGAGAGAACATTTGTGAATCCATTTCAGTCATGAAATCATGTTCACAGCTCGAATGACACAATCACTGAGGCAAGGGAACTATCACTTCAACATAATTAATGGGGAAGAAGCCAGACTCTCCATTTAACATCCCCTCATACCAATTCTCATCAATCTGATTGGTCAAAGTTATGATGTCCCCTTCCTTAAACCCAAGCTCGCCTTCATTTTCTGGCTCAAAGTCATAGAGAGCTTGGCAGCAAGGCTGATCTATGTGCACTGAAGAACCTGCCCCAGTGACAGAAAAAACAACCACATTAATTGAGCTTCACAGCATCCCACCAGCCACTAAGCACAAAACAAGGGGTCAAAAATGCAGCCCTGCTGTTGTGTCAACAGCAACAGCTTTTCCATCGCTTTTACTCATTAACATCTGGTGCTTCTACATATAAAATGCAAGATTAGTGATAATAAGTTTAAAGCATAATTCTGTTTGTCCCTTAAAGAGGAGTAGCATCTGAACTTCATTCCTACTTGTCTTTCCCTTTCAAAAGGATGTTTATCTCCAGCTGAGGGTTTGAGTAATCAGTTGTCAAAACCCATGTGCTCTCTGCGGAGCAGCTGCCAGAAGAATGGGAAGGGCGGGAGTTGAGGAAGCAGAAGAGTCAACAGGGGAAACGACAAGGAATCCTTTAAACAAATGGCTCTGCAGCACAGTGCTCCTGTGGGAACACCTACCAGAGGGCAGGGGCCCATGGTCGGCAGACACAGCCCTGCAGCCTGAGGCATACACCTGCATTGTCACACCACACGGGCCGTGGCAGGAGTGAGGCTCCCACCCACACTGAGCAGTGACAGCTCTGGGTTACTGCTCCCTGAGCTCGTGTGCTCAAGTCCCTTATTTTACACATCCTCCATCTGAACTAAGGCAAAGGCTAGGGCAGGAACTGTCTGTCAAATTATTTCAGGGATGAAAACAGTTTTCTGATACAGTATCTGGATGTTCTTGTGATTTGCATTGTTAATCATAAAAAGATCTTAATTCCAAACCACCCTTAAACATAAAAAATAAAGTTAATCTTATAAATGCAGTAAATACCTTTTTTAAAGATATTCTCATGGAGGAGTGTTAATTAGCTTGGATTTGTGGAACCAATATATATGCAACATTCGTAGTTATGAATAATTAGAACACATTATTAGAATAGTTTATCTTCAAATTGTAAAGCTCAACTCTGTGGTCAAGGACTAGTCTATGGTTCAACTGTAGTTCATCCATAACAGATTTTTTAACAACATATGAATGTATTCAAGTAAAAGTCTGGTAATTTGAAATACATTTATAAATGAAGACTAGGAGAAACGACTTAATGCTGCTGCCTTGTAAAGAGGAGTACCACACCTTGTAGCATGGCACCTCTAGAACACTAGTACTTATATTTAAATTATTCAGATTGTCTTATTTGGAACACTGCAGCAATACTCAAATATTCCAGTCTTGACTCTCCCAGCTATCATTTTTTTACTGAGTAAACTTGCATTTAATTGGTAATGCAATACAGATATAATAGCTAAAATGGCAAACATTAATCTGTTAATCATGGTTACGCATAGGAAAATATTACAAAGTAACTGCTCAGGCATTTTCTAGATAAAGGAATTAGGAGAATTCTCTAGAAGAAATGAGCTAAGAACTAGTGGTGATTACTCAGTGAGAAAAGACAGGTGAAAGCATCTTTTTAATTGACAATAATACAATTGGGGGCAATATCTGGTGTTAAAACTGGAAAGTAGGAATTGCTTTTCTCTTTTGTGGGTATATTTTACCCTTGATAGCAACAGAAGAGAGCTTTTATTTAAAACAACAGAAGTGCCAACAGAGACTCAGCAAACCTCCCCAGAGCAGCACTGCCACAATGCCAGACTTGACCTCTCCCTGTGGAAGGCTCAGGGCAATGACAAAGTCCTACAAGAACCAAGTAAATTAGAGCTACTCTAATGTACTGCTACAGATGAAAGCTTGGTTGTCATATATTTGCTAAAGCACTCCAAGCAGAAAAAGAGATGATGAGCCAGCTGCCCAGAAAAAATGGACTTATGTTTAAAACCAAAAATAGGCTGATTGTGTTTAAAAATAGCTGAGTTATTTTCAGCCTTTGCCAAGGTAGGACTGGTACCAGCTCTCCAGTATCGGAGAGTACTCAATCGGAGTAATTGACAGAGTTCCTCGCCTTCACCAGCTGCTCCAATGGGGTTCATTTGTTACTGCAAGCCAGTTAATTTCTGACAGTGAGGTACCTGATAGGAGAGGGATCACATTTGGTTCATTTTAAGCTCCAAAGAACTGCAAAGAAACGTCTGGCAGCCTGGAAAGGTTTTTAAATAATGGTCACAGCCAGCACAACTGGTTTCACTCCAGGCTGTAGGATCAGTCAAAGTCTTCATTAGAGTCAGGCAGCTGCTGCTACTGTGTAACCCAGTGAGACAAAGCTTCCCTGACAAAGGTAAGGGGG
>JAHLSL010008597.1:5251-17349 GCA_025920805.1 Petroica traversi
GCTGGGGCCGTGGTGCTGGGGACAGCCGTGGTGCCCATGGTGGTTCCCCTTTTGATTTCAGGGGTGGTGGCAGCAATTACTGATGTTGTTTGAATAGCAGCAGTGGATAATACAGTTGGAAGAGTTTGTTCTGCAGATGAAGTAGTGCTTTCCGTCGTTGTTGTGGAAGTGCTTGCAGTACTTGTGGCTTCTTTGGGCACTGTGTGTCTTGGGGTGATGATGGTGGTTCCTTGGGTTGAGAGGGTGCTTGTTGTTCCTATAGTGGTTGTTATTTCTCGCTGTGGAAGTGTTATGACAGCAGTCGGTGTTGCTGCGGGTTGGGTTGCTACTGCAGTGGTGCTTTCCATTTTGGTTGTGGAGGGGCTGGTAGTGGTGACAGCTGTGTTAGGCACCCTTGTTGTGGGTGTAGTGACCATCGTGCCTTGAGTTGGCAGGGCAGTAGTACTGGAGATCATTGTGGTGCCAGGAGTGGCTTCTTGTGTTGATTGTGGGGGAGTGGAGATGGTACTGGGTGATGATGGTGCTTGGGTCACCACTGTGGAGGTTTCTGTTGTACTAATTGTGATTTGGTAACCTGTTGTTGAGACTTGAGACGTTGTTGCTGTTACTGACGTCTCAGTCCGAGGAGTCGTTGCTTCTCTGTCTCTTGGTGGTGTTGTAGTTACTTCGTTTTCTTGGTTTTTTGTTGTTTGTTTTATTGTTGTCTGTAGTGTAAATGGTGTTGATTCTACAGCAGTAGTTGTGAATTCTCTTGTGGTTGTTGGTGTTGTAGTTTGTGCTTCTGTACATGGTATGTATCTGCAGCATGATATTCTGATTTCATAATTATAGCACTGCTTAGATTCTTGGTCCTGGTTATTGCATATTAATCCTCTGCTTTGACTACACTCTATTGTTTGGTTAAGGTTGCTAATTTCTGTGTCTGGGTATTCTTTGGCTCTGCATTGAACTTCGCTTGGGTTTGTACACACACTGTATCCTTTATCCTTGAGATTTTGAAATGTTTCATAATCTCCACTGTTCTCTTTGTTTTCAGGCTGAGTGGAATCATACCATTCTGACCACACACAGACATTTTTCACACATACAGTTGTGACTGGTGTTGTGGTTGTAATTTCTGCAATTTAAAAGAGGAAACATTAGACTTGTCTGTTCTTAGTAGAGAAAGTTTCAGGAGGAAATTATTCATCTTCCATACCTTCTTTTTGGTTAAAAATAATGTTTTTTATATTAGGTAGTATTTCCAATGAACTTCTTTGACAGTCTCAAATTTAATTTCTAAAGTAAGTTTTAACCTCTTGCCTGTATTATTATTTGAGAGGTACTTTCTTTGACATCTATTAAAGAACTGTAGCTAAATATAGGTAATCTGATATCCTTTGCACAGTATGTCACTACTTAGATAACAGATCTCACAATTGCTATGGTATAAGTAAAGGTTTTATTTTCCTTGGTACTATCTCTTTTATCTATTTTCTCTTTTTAACTGCATAAACATGCAGACTTTAAAATATTTCTCCCAGTTAACAACTTTTCTACTTAGTTCCATATCATCACATGTCACACATTTATAAATATAAAAAACATACTTAACATATATGTATTTTATATATTGTACGTTATAACAAAGAATACATGTATACCCTATATTAAATATATAATCTAATACCTATTTTCTATGTATTTTAATAGGACTCCTTTTCATGTTCTTGGCATTAGGAAGATAACCATGTAGAATAGATATAACTTCCTTAATATGAATGTCACTTAATATAAAATTTAAATTTGAATATTTAGTTCTTGCTGTAGTAAAATTTTGTGGATATATTTCTCACAATTTCTCAGAATTTGGTCACTGTAATTAACTAATTGCAGGAATAATGTAATTTCCAGGAGTAGAAAGAAACTGTTCATTTGGATATTAAACTCAATTAGTAAAGGTTCCAAAGAACAGTTATAAATAGTTTAAACATTCTCTCAAAATGAATTTCTTATCTTTTATGCTTTCATGCTCAGTATTTTGAGACATGGCAGCAACTGTCTTTCATGTTTTCGGAAGCTGGTCTAGAACTGCTGGCCTTTTTTACAAGGAAATGAGAAGATTCTCCAGGATGATGTATTTAATAAGCTCTAATAATTTTTCCCCTGTGAACACCATGGTGAAACAGAGGAGACTGAACTTGTAAGAAATGCTGTATCATTTCTACATCCTTGACTATGGTTTGCTTTTTCAATTAAATCTGCCTGTTGAATTGGTAGCTCCAGTAAAAGTCAACAGTTTCAAGTAAAATTATATACTATTAACTGATGGAAAGGTCCTGCCTTTCAGGTAATTTTTAGTCACTTACAGAGATTTTTGAGTTATTTTAAAGATTATCATGCCTACTTGTAGCAGTGGTTGTGGGCTGACTTGTAGAAAATGCAAATGGGGTTGTTGTAAAAATGCCACATTTAAAGATGTTTCTGTTTATTGTTCCATTGACATCGCATGCTGCACTGAAACACCATCCAGTTCCATCTGTGGTGTTGTAGATGAGTTCACCATATTTATAGCTTTTCCCTTCATAAATGCAGTTGCAGGCTGTAATTCAGAAGTTTATTGTCAGTTCAGGCATCTATGAAAAGATAATATCCAATATTTCTTTTTCTAAATAATTTTTCTTAGTTGTCTTACCTTTCTCATCAAACTTGCACTGTAAACCTTCTGATGTGCACTCACTGAAAGAGAAAGCATAAAAACCCCATATATTTTGTGATTGTGATGTAATTTTATTAGTCGCCTTTCTGATAGATACTGGCATCGAAAGGCAAGGCACTTTATTTTTGTTTATTCCTGGAATGTTCTGTTTGTTTTGGCTCATTTATGGCCATTATTCTCTAAAAGCTTCCTTTATATTAAACCCAAACTTATAAATACAAATGAAGTTAAATATTATGCAAAGTTACAGGAAGTCTTAAGAAAGACTGTCCTTATTTCCTTCTTATCACTTTCCTTGTGTTTGCAATTTTTTGTATTAAATAGAAGGCTAAAAGGGAGAGTCTAAATCCTCAAATGATTCAATATGTAATAAAATCCTTGGAAGCAGGCCACTATTAAATATCTTTTCTTGTGGCACAGCATTTTTCCTGCCACAGGAATGTGAAATGGAGATCGCCTAGTCATAAAGAACTTCTTGTTCTTGATGTGTCTTTATGCTGAAGATTTACGATATAATCAGGAACAACTTCAATAGAACATAAAATCACATAAAACCTTCTTATTATTGTAGCAGGAAAACTGGCATTAGATCATAATGCATTATTTTTACACAGTACCATAAACTGATCCTGCACATAAAAGGAACATACAACTTTCCCCTGGAGTTTTGAAGTTTTTTCCTTGAATATGATGAGATTGATATTTTAAGTCTTACCATATATTACATTCCTCCCGTTTATATATCTTTCCATCTTCATCATCATAACAGTCACAGAGACTAACACATTTCATTTGATCCTCATGAAAATATGGCTTGTCTGGTGGGCAGTTAGGGTAGCAGCCTGAAGGTGGAAAAGGTAAGAATGAGATACAGTCAGCAAAGGTTTTTATTTGTGGTGAATACATTTGCAGGTCTTGTTTTTAATCGTCATAATGTTTTTACTTTATGTTTTGCAATAGCTCTAGAAAGCAATGCAGAGTTAGTAGCATCAGCACAGCTCATCCATAAGAACTTAGTCCTAGAGATCTTATTCCTGTTTCCCTACTCTGCCTCCATTCATGTGGATGTAATGATATTAGAGAAAACTGGATTGTGCAAATGCAGCTGATGGGGGAAATACATTCCGTTAAAGACAATTTAAAATATAATAATATGTACCAATACTATAGGAGGTACTTGCAGCTATTTTTACCTTCTAAACCTGGCAAGTCATTGAGGCATTTTCCACTTGGGTTCTTACAGGTCTTCATACAGGAAACACCACAAGGCTTATAGTGCCATTCACATTCTCCTTGCTGATTGTAGTAATCACAGAACAGTGCTAGGGAGAAACAGAAAGTTGGACATGTTCAGGGGGAAAAAAAAAAGCAAATAGCTTAAGCATGAAAAACCTACACAGTGAGATATGTGATATATTAATGCACATATTATTAATGTAAGTTACTGCACATGTAGCTACACTTTCAGAAGTGTTTATGACATAAAACTTACGACAGATTGATGGGCTTCTCCAGGCTACGCATACACCAACTTCACTGCATGCTTGAGCATAGGCAGCTACTGCTGTACAAAAGCAATCACAGTCTCCTCCACTGTCACAGGCACAAGCGTCTGTCACACATGCTTGGTAGTATTTTGCTGGTTCGACCTGTTATTAAACAGAAATATAATACTATGCATCCTGCCTTCTAAATTATTTCTTAGCATTGCTAGAGTAGCTTTCTTACAACTTTAGTATCTCAGAGAAAAGGCCTACTTTGGTAATTTCTTTTTCTTTTGTAAGACACTGTAAGACACCATGGGATGCCAAATGATACATCCAAATAATCTACTGACAGATTTTTGGAAGCCCAGACTTGTATCCTGGTGTAGGATGAAAATAATTTTCAAAAAAAAATACTAGGCAACTGCACAGTTTCCTGACAACTTTTGTTACGTACTTAGTGTCAGGTAAAGGCTATGCTGATACTTGATTCCTATGTTGTTATTTCATTGAGCTTGTCTTCTGTACCTGGTGTAGGAGAATTTTTATTCAAGTCAGGCTTCAAGGAAATACATAGTAATTATGAAATTATTCTTCTTTTGTAATTATTTTTCTTTTATAAATGTCTTTTTATTTCTGGCAAGTAAGGACTATAAATCTGTCCCATTGAGGGGGATTCAGACTGAAGTTTTCCTGGCACAATATGAAGTGGAACATGTTAATAAATGAGGCATGCATGTTAAAACCTATGAGAATAGCACCTTCAACAACACAGAGACTTAGATTTCACACAGTAAACTTCTGCCCTGGTAATACCTGAGAGTGACACGCAGCAAAGACGTTGCTGTTGATGATGCTACACTGCTTCTCTGACCAGGACTTCCGATAAGGGTTGGTAGAACATGGGTCCTTGACACTGGAAGCATCAGGGCATGTAGAGGATACTTTCCAGCTGTTTCCAAACTCTAGGACATTCTGTACTACAGATTGACTCCTTGTAGTAAAGTCATTGACACTGTTGCCATCATAATTTCCACAGAGACCACAGACCTGGCCCTGTAAAAGGAAGTAAATAAAAGAAGAATGGATGTGAGAAAAATTTGAAACAAAATCTGAGACAGAAAGAAAACTTGAAAATTCAGCTCTTCATTCTATCAGTCCTGAACATTTTTATACTCTGGAATAGAGGAATAGAATATGACCACTAAGGCTAGAAGAACATAGTCTTAGCTTTTTTCTTTTAAATATGAATAATGAAACCTTTGTCATTGTAACCTTCTGTCTTTGAGGTATATTTTTAGCAAGGAAATGAGGACTCACAGCTGATTAAGCTTTTCATTTAAGCCTTGTTTTATACAACAGCTACACATATAAAAAAACCCCTTCTAACTATTAAAAGCCTATAAGTATTACCAGTTCATCCACCTAATCTACTTATTGAGTCCTTACCATTAAGACCACTCACAGATATATAAAGAAATTACATTTTCCCTGTGCATCCAGAAATATCCATCATTCTGAGTGTATGTATCTGCACAACTGTGATATGCTGCAATACATGCTTTCTCTATGAAACTAAGGTCCATACTTTTCATATTACTACTAATTTTATAAAATGCCATTGGGTGAGGCAGCAAAAGAACATATGGTACTGAAACAAGCTAGTATATCTAGTTATAATTTATGTTTAGTTTAAATACCTAAGTTAAATGTCGTTGTATGCAATAAGATAGCAAGTCCTGTATTGACTACAGTTTTTAGTGCTTATATATCATAAGCAAAGAGAAGGACTATGAGAATTTGAATTAATTTTCATTATCACCTGTGTAGTTATATTCTTGACAAATACATGGTAGCGTACAAGAGGCTTTCACTCATAATATTCACTCATAGTACACTTGTTCTTGAAGTGTGATAATTTGTGTGTCAATGAGAACTGGAAACAATGGAATATTTTCAAGATCAAGCCTACTCAGTTGATTTATACACATGTAGTTATGTAATTTTAGTAAGTCTGATAACTTTAACAAGGTTCAGTTTGTAATTTCACTGAAGTCAAGTCTAAAATAGAGTTTTGCCAACTCAAGTCCTGTCAGGCCAAATAGGCACTGAAATCTGCCTTCCAAGCTCAGAACAGCAGCAGGATTATGACATGGCTTCCTGAGGTAGCAGAGGAATGGAAAACAGCGTGGGATGAACGGCAGAAATGCTAGAAACATCACTGTTTGGAGTCCTGGAAGGGTCTCAACAAGATTCAATTCCAGTCAAAACTGGACAGCAAATTGCCATTGAACTGCTAGTTCCACACCTTGAAACCAGGGCTGAGCTTGATGAAGATGCTGGTTTTCTTGTCCCACATGAGGATCAGTCCACTTTTGGTCTCAATTACCAAGTACATTCCCATATAGCGGACTGTGTATGGCATCTCGTCATTCTGTCCTCTCTTTATGACACTGACACGCTCTTCACCAAGGATCAGCTCATAGTTCTGAAACAGGAGGAAAAGGTAATGAGAAATGAGCTCAGGAGCTGCAGCTGTGCTCTCAAACACTTTTTCTGCTTTTGGGAGTACTATGAATAGTTTATATAATGAAAACAAATAATCCAAATGCAATAAATTAAAGCTATATAGTTCAAATCTCAGATTCCAGGAAGTAGTAATGGATATTTTAAATGTAGGTCAAAAAAGTGTCTTTTGACTGTCATGGAGGAACTACATTGCGTACAATAAAATAATCTGACGTTAATAGACTAAATTTCTGCTAAAGACTGTTTTTCTTTAGACTTTTACTTTTCCCAAGGATAATATAAGATAGTGTGACATAGAAAGAAAACACAGAAAGGTAGGAAGATCTACCAAACATTTCACTTGAATTTGATGTAAACCTAATTCAATAGTTGAATTGATTTTTAAAATATTTTCCAATTTCTTTATGCAATAGAAATCTAGGCTTCTCCTAAGCCTTAGCAGGGACAAAACAAAACTGGTCTATATGCAAAACCTTCTTACCTCTAAAAATACTTTGATAGATTTTGAGCAAGTTGTCCCAGTGTTCCCACAGGGAATATTTTCAGTGACAACCCTGAAGGTCCCATTGACTGTGGCACTTTTTCCACAGTGGTCCTGGGCAGAGAATAAAGTTTAAAAATATATTATTTTTACAGGTAAAATCAAGATTACCTCACATTTGCTATTGCTAACTATCAGTACCTGGACTAAAGTGTATTCACAGTTTCCATTGAAGCTGAACCTTTTGTCATCAAAAGTGTTATAATGTCCATCTCCATAAACAGCACAAGTGCCCAGACATTGATCTTTGGTACATTCCCACTTCCTATTCTTGCATACACTAGAAAAAGAAAATGAAATATTTTAATAATTAAACAACTCTTTTGTGTAGACATATCTGAACAATCAGTATTTTTTTGGCAACTCATCCGTCCTAAATGCTATATTGATTCTGGAATTAAAATAGTCTTTTACATTATTCATGTAAAGAATTAAAGCAGGGTTCTGTTGTGCTACTCTGAATACCTTAACTGCAAAACGAGATACTTAATGAACCCTGTAATCCTAAAGATTTCCTCCCATTCTGTGCTTTTGGCCATCTGACAGATATCAGAAGGCAACCTCCTCATAATTTGTAATCCAAAACTAAAAGATCCATCAACGGATTAAATTTGCAATACAAATCTTTCCTCATTGTTGTACTATGTCAGGTCTTTAGAAAGGCAAATGATGGAACCAGGAATGCTACTTCTGCAGATATATTTACCAGGTGTTACAGTCAAAGTTGATCTTTTCACCAGGCTGATACATGGCTTCATTGTGAATACATGGACATTCCTCTTCAGGAATACAACCACCATTCCCATCTAACACAAGCCCATCTGGGCACACGCAGCCAGATGTACATTGTGAGCTATACTGGGAATGATAAGAGCAAAACACAATTTTAGAGTGAATTGATCATTTTAGAACAGGAAGATTAAATTTTCGTAAAAGGTGCCTTATATAGTCTTACTGCTGCCCAGCTTAAATAGGAGAGAAGTATGAAGTAATTAAAAGATACTGGAACAATAAACAAGTTATTAGTCATACATTAAATAGAATATAAATCTGTTAAAGATAAATGTTTTAAGTATACCAATCCTGATTGTTCTGCTGGAACCTGTGATATTTAAAGCACATTGGATCTTGCACTTTGTGGTGGGTGATTTGTGATTGAATGGACTTTTAGAAAGAAAAACAAGTAATATTTTTTTCAGTTTGGTTGAGTTATATTGAAATCTATTTCTCTCATATGGTACTTACTCATGGAGTGGCATGTGGCTACCAAGAATTTAAGTGGAGCAACACAATTAAATGTTCAAGAGGTTCATAAGTGCAGCATGGTATAAGAAAGAATAATTTCTCCTAGCCCATTTTTATCCACTAATTTTCTCCTACAGAAGTCAAGTATGTGGTTGAGCCTTAGATTTTTCACTACTAGTTACTGTTACCTGCAGCAGCTGAAGAAAGGTAGACACTAACCTTAAGAATGAATTTGCATATTACTTATATTTTGATCCAAGGGTTCCATTATGAATGCTTCATAATATCACTTTAGGCTTTTGGTACAAGAATTATGTGTCTGTGTTGTAGATTTGGAGGAGATCCAATAGATCAATTACTTCAGCAGCAAGAGCACAGACAAAACCTGGAAGGACCATTTCATTGGGCCATGACATACTTACACACTGCATATCCAGAGTCTGGCAACTTTTTTGACATTCTGCTCCAGTTGTTCCTGCCGTGTTGTTTTTACAGTCAAAGTAGACCATGGGAGATTCACAGACTAGAGGAAGGAAAGAAACGGCACAGGGTTTATTTCACAGTTGTAGCCATTAAAATAATCCTGAATTTCTTTGAAAATTCCCTATTTCAGTTAGTATTTTAGTTAGAGATTGTTGTCCCTATTCAATCTACTGATTAGATTCCCTTCAGAGCACTGAATTCCCAGAAAAACACCCACAAAATATTTTAGAAAAAAAGAAGTCTTTATGTAAAAAGAGGTTTTATGATTAATCTAGTTCACTCCTGCCTTTTATGATAACTGTAGCACTATGAATAAGTGAGAAATACTTCTATTAAAAATCCATTTAGAAGAATCAGTTCTATTAACTATACTGTGCAAGAGCTGGTAAAGTGAAAAAAGTAAGTGGAAGATTGTTTTTACCTGGAGTTGGATTTGATTCTCCAATGCAATTCAGTCTCCCCTGGACACAAGTGCTGTGAGAGACAGAAAAGCAATCTATTTTTTTCTTTCCTTTCAAACCATATTTTCGGATTGAGAGCTACTTAACCCTTATCACCAAGGCCAGGCTGACAGGCCTGTAGTTCACCAGATCTTCTTCTGGCCCATACTGTAAATGGGCATCACATTTGCTGACCTTCAGTCAACCAGGACCTCAATGGTTAACCAGACAGCTGACAAATTATTCCAGCTCCCCCAGTGCCCTTGGGTGGACCCCATGTGGACCCATGGAATTGTGTGTATTGAAATGGTGTAACAGGTCATTAACCATTTCACTTTTCATCGTAGTGGCTTCATTCCACTCTCTGTCCCCATCCTGCAGTTCAGGGGAATATGTACTATTTGTAAGAGTTGAAAATAAAGTTGAAATAATTTAAAGTTGAAGAAATTGAAGAGAGAGTATTCTACTGACATTCAGGGTGAAACCATCTTACACATAACTTTTTAATGAGAAAATACACATTGTTTGAATGTTTTAAAAAAGTTTCAGTTACCATACACGCCCATTTTCATGGACCACTTCTCCAAATGGTATAGGAGATCCTCTGTAATAGCAGGGGCATTCATTAGCAGGCACACATTTGCCACTCTCATCCATGTAGGTTCCATTTACGCAGGTGCAGCCGTCCACTGGGACAAACTTAATGTTGCATGTGACATCAGGTTCACTCAGAGAGCGGCAGGTGGGTTGACAGGAAGAGATGGTATAGCTGTAGCTCAAAGATTTGGGACATGAAGTGGTGTATTTTGCTTGAGAGAGGAAAATAAAATAGATTGTTAATCCCAGAGGGTAAATTTTCACGTGAAAAAGAAAAATTATAGGCAGTAGAAATAACGTGTCAACAATACAGTACACCTCTGCATCTTTCATGTAAATATATTTCTGAATACTTTCCGAGTTTGATCTGAAAAGCTACTGTACATATGGAGTAAATGATGAATGCAAAGAAGAAAAGAAATTTTTCAAATGAAAGTTCAGAAAGAAACCTCCATTTGGTGCTGCCATTCTTTGCCAAGACTTATAAACTTCTTG
Organism: Petroica traversi; assembly: GCA_025920805.1. Classification (NCBI taxonomy): domain Eukaryota; kingdom Metazoa; phylum Chordata; class Aves; order Passeriformes; family Petroicidae; genus Petroica; species Petroica traversi. Next base: position 15,764 of record JAHLSL010008597.1, read on the forward strand.
AAGAATGAGACAAGATGTCTCCCTGAATGTTGTCTGGTATGCTGAAAACAGATGTACTGGGTGAGCAGAACCCAGCATACAGCTTCAAAGACATTTAATTTGTAAGTGTTCTGGTTGGTATTAGTAGTACTGTTAATTCTAAACATTACATTATCTCTGCAAGAACTTGTGATTCTTGTAAAGCCGTAGTGAAACTCACAGTTGCACAGAAACAGGTGGAGGCACTTTTGTAACAACAGTCCCTTTCCTAATCAAGCCATATATCCCATCTATTCATATTCACTCTAGCCAGCAATGGATTAATTCTAAGGGGACAGCAGAGAATTACTTCCAGGAGTGCTCTTAACAAAATCCCTTCCTCATCACTTGCTGATTTGTTTACAAAAGAGTAGAAAATAATCTCTGATCAGTAATTTTTATTGATGTGTGTTCTTAGGAAATGGGATAGTGGAGAGTACTTACAGCAGACATCAATCCTCCATCCCTGCGTCTGGATTCCTTTAGCAGCACAAGCTCTCACATAGGAAGACAGGGCTGCACACAGACAGTCCTCACTGTTTTCACAGTTACATGTGTCAAACATGCAGTTCTAAGAAAAGGGAGAAAAATAAAGTCTCAGCACTGGTGATATTGTCAGTCTTTAAAAAACAACGAACATTATCTTTCCAGTCTTATTCCTTAATCCTTCTTCAGATATGATCACTCACAGACAACAGTAACATAGCTTTATCACTTTCTAGTCGTTGTCTAAGGTTCCTGGCAGGGGAAAATGCAGGTAATGAAAATTCAGTTGAAATTTGCAGTTATAATTAAGAAACAGTGGCCTTAAAGTCTGTTATACATTTCACAGATTCTTGGTCCTCTGAACCTTATTAGTGGATATGCTGCACAATAGCATCCAAAGCTCTATTCACAATGTGCAGCCCAGACACTTAATTTCACCAGTGTTGATAGCTGGGTGACTCCTAGTGAGAAGAGTGATTTGCAACTACGTTGATAGCAGAATGATGGTAATTAGGTATTGGGCTTTCTGTTCCAAGTGGTTATTAATGAGATGCCAGACTGACAAGATGAAAATTGACTGATATTCAAACAAGTATGTGACATGTCTTTACATACACTATCTGCCTTATGTTTAAAACCATCCAGGAGTAAATAGCTACCTTTTCATCTGCAAACAAGTCAGGACCTTGAAGCCAAGACTGACAATCGAAATAAAGTTATGTTACAACACAAAGAAAAACACGTGTTGAAAGAATGAAGCACTGCAGCACAGCAATAAGGACACAGGCATTGCATAAGACACGTCTGGAACAGCTCCTGTTTCTATTGTTTCCAAAGAGAAAAGCAGTCTGACAAAGTACCGTGTGGTAAACAGCAGGATTCACTGCATAGTGACAAGCAGCAAAAGGTCCTGTGCTGTCAGTGAGCAGTCCACACCAATGCTGAGCATATTTTTCTGTGAAAAGAAGAAACAATAAAAATGCATGTTTCTCTTCTTATTTCATTAGTCACAAACCCATGCTGCCCTGGCCTATGCAGACAGTTCTGACATTCCATTAAGTCTCCTCCTGCCTTTTTTTTTT
>JAHLSL010008636.1:0-14964 GCA_025920805.1 Petroica traversi
GGGTGGGGACAGGGGGCTCCGGTGTCTGCGTGTGGCCGGGGGGACGTCGGGGAGCTTGGGGACACTGGGGGTGGGGACAGGGGGCTCCGGTGTCTGCGTGTGGCCGGGGGGAAGTCGGGGAGCTTGGGGACACCTCTCCCACTGGAGAGGGAGAGGTCTGAGAGGGATGTTCTGGAGCCTGGGGGAATTGGGGGGAGGCTGGAGACGCTGGGGAAAGAAGAGAGGGCGCTGAGGGATCTTCTGGTGTCTGGGGGCCCCGGGGGGAAGGCGGAAGGGTTGGTACACTGAGGGCCCAGGGCAGGGAGGGGGCTGAGAGAGGGGTTCTGGTGTCTAAGGAGGGTCTTGGGGAAGAGTGGGAGCGTTCTGATGTCAGGGGTGCGTGGGGAAGTTGGGGGACTGATATTAGAACCTGCAGAGTGGGGGGACACTGGGAACAAAGTGGGGGGTGGAAAGCTGAGGGAACACCAGTCTGGGGAACTGGGGGAACTGGGCTGAACCCCCCATAGTGTGTGTGGGAGAGCTGGGCAGGGACAGCCCAGGTGGGGTGGGCACTGCAGCCCCCCAGGACCAGGCAAGGGCTTAGCTCCAGCTCCCTGTGTGCTGTGGCTGGATCTCCCCAGTGTGGGATGCTCTCCCTGTTCCTGGGGTCCTGTCCCTGCTCCCGGGGTCCCTGCAGCAGGGGCAGGTGGGTGGGTGCTGCTTTTTCCCCCCGCAGTGCAGTTTTGCTCTTGCAGTTCACATCCAGGTGTGATTCCCTCCTGGTTTGAGCTCTAATGCTGGTTATTTCCAGTTCTTTCATGTTTTGGATTCCAGGGCTGATTATTTCCAGCTCCTCCTGACTCCCAGTGTGTTTTTCTGTGAAAGTTTTGGTGTTATCTTGTTGCTTTGGTCAGGTTGTTTGTGCTCTGGGGCTTTTTCCTGTACAGCTGGGTTGATCTTTGGCTTTATTGTGGAATCATGGAATGGTTTGGGTTGGAAGGAACCTTAAAGCTCATCCCCTTCTCCCTCATGTCATGGGCAGGGACACCTTCCACCATCCCAAGTTAATCCAACCCCTGTCCAACCTGACCTTGGACACTTGCAGGGATGGGGCAGCCACAGCTTCTCTGGACAGCAGTTTTACTGAGGACTTTTCCTGCTCTGAGCTGTTCCTGCATCCAGCCCCTTCCCTGACCTGGATCCTGCTTGGCCTCTATTTGTTATTCCCTGTTGTTGCCCTTTCTTTGGCTCTCCGTTGGCAAGGGAGGGATCCTGGCTCCCCTGTCACTGTCACTCAGTTCCCTGGAGACCCCCAGCACTGACAGGCTGTGCTTTGCTCTCGTTATTTCCCCAGTGTAGCTGCTCTAGAAGGTTCTTGGAGAGAAGCTCTGGGAGCCTGGAATTTGTTTTCTGCTTGTTCACTGGAGCTGAAATTCCAAGGGTGGATGCAATAGAGTCAGGGCCAGACCTTGCTGTCATTGAGTCTGGGATCATGGGATGCTGGATGTTAGGAAAAATGGATATTAGCACAAAAGAGTAGCTACTAAAAAGAGATTTTAGGATAGCAGACACTAAGAAAATAGGTTTTTTAGGGAAAATTTCTTCACGGAAGGGATGGTCAGGCTCTGGCACAGGCTGCCAATGGAGTGGTGGAATCCCCATCCCTGAAGTGTACAAAAAGTGTGGATGTGGCTTTTGGGGACATAGTTTAGTGGTGATCACCAGTGCAGGGCTGGTGCTATTTGAAGGTTGGATTTGATCTTAAAGATCTTTTCCAATCTAAAAAATTCGGTTATTCCATGATTTTATGAATCCATAGTTCTGTGTTGCTGGGACCTGGCTGCTGCCCTCCCCTCCTCTAACTCCCCTCTCTCTCCTCTCTCTGCAGGAAAGTGAGGATGGCATTGAAGGAGATGGTGAGTGATGGCAGGGTTGTTTATGTGCAAAAAAAGTAAAAAGCAGACAAAATAGCCTTAGCAACAATCCTGTGGTTGTTGCCATCCCAAATATTCACTTGTAACAGCAGGTGAACGTGGGGTACAGGGACTTATCTCTGCTCCCTCCTGAGCTGGCTGTGGCATTGACCCGGGGTGGTGCTGGCATCCAAATTCCCTTTGGAAGGGGTTTGATCACCTGGGAGAGGAGCTGTGTCCAGCCCTGCCCTGACCCCACCTCCTTTCCCTCCCCACAGCCGTGCTCTCCGACTACGAAAGCGCCGAGGACTCAGAGGTAAGGGCAGGCTCTGTCCTGCTGAGCCCCTGATTCTCATGGAATTTCAGCACAAACCCAGTGTGTGTCCTTGGATCTCTTCCACTGATGCCTCTGTCTCCTGAGGAAACAACCTCCCCCAGTCCCAGCCCCTGGCACTGGGACCAGTGTTGCTGTGCTGCTGGGGAGGGTATAGGGCCAGTGTGTGCAAACCCTCCTGGCTCCTCACACTGGGAGCAGGATTTTCCATGGCCAAGAAAGGCGTGGGAGGAATGCGGGATGCTTGTTGGGTTTTAATTAGTTGGAATTATAAAGCAAAGTGGTGGTTGGGAGCATCCCAGGAGCTTCCCTCTGTTCTGAGGGAGCAGCCAGAGGGGGATGCACCTTGGGAGTTTGGGGGTGCTGAGGGAATCCCATCCCACCCATGCCTGGGGGCTGCAGGTTCCTTTGGATTTTTAGTTCAGAGTTCTAAAGTTTGAGATTTACAGGGAGTTTAGAGAAGTTCTGGTCTCTAAGGATTATGTTGAAGGGTTGCTAGGGAAAATCCATCTCTGTTTTGGGATCTTGAGGGAAACAGTGGCTAGAGAACACGCAAACCACCAGGCAGAGTAAATCCAAGCTGTTTATTTGGGAATTAATCTCAGTTTGGGAACGAATCTGTGCTGTTAACAAGGAAGGAGTGCAGGAGGCTGCAGAGGTGACAGCACAGCTCCCAGAGCCCTTCCAGCCTGGAATCCCGCGTGGAGGCTCCTGGTGACAGCAGAGTTGTTGCATCACTGCTGTGCCAGGATGACTCTGTTCCTGTACCTAAAAATAATGCCCGGCCTGGGCTTCCCCGCCGTAAACACCGGGAGCAGGCGATGTGCAAAGGCTGTGTTGAAAGAGGAAAATGGAGCAGGGTTTGGTTAATCACCCAGAGCTATTTTTAGTTCGGCTACAGCCTCCGGAGGCTCCTGGGGGTGAAACCAGGTCATGCTCCTGAGCAGAGTGAGTCAGCTGAGGAACTCCAGGGAATTTGGAAACGTGGCCCTGGCTGGATCCGGGCCCTCAGTGTGGAAGGAAGGGCCTGTGATCACCAGTCTTCCCAGTCTGCAGGAGCCTTTTTGGAGTGGTGGGACGCTGCATCTTTGTGGCGCAGCTGATCCCAGCTCCATTCCAGAAAGCCTGTTGGATCCTCCCTCTCTTGGGAGAGGCTGGGTTTAATCTTTGCTTTTTCTGGAAAAATATGGGGATAGGAAGAATTTTAGGAGCTAATTCTCTGCTTTGGAAGAGTCATGTCTAACAGCTGGAACAGGGATCTAACTCCAGAATTGAGGGAATTCCTGGGGGATCTGTTGCTGGATCTGACTCCAGATTTGGGGAGATGCCTGCAGATCTGTTGCTAATGGAACACGTTTGAGTCACTGTATGTCTCCTAGGCGGAGGAAGAGGATTACAGCGAGGAAGAAAGCTCCAAGGTGGAGCTGAAGCAGGACAGCAACGATTCCTGCGAGTCAGCAGCCAGAGGGGAGAAGGGGAATGAGAAGGCGGATCCCAAGGGAGCGGTGACGGGCGAGCGGCAGAGCGGGGATGGGCAGGTGGGTGTCCCACGGCTCCGGGCTGGGGGCTGGCAGCAGGACTGCTGCAGTGGTGAGAGCTCCCTGGTTCTGACAGGAGAGCACGGAGCCTGTGGAGAAGAAAGTTGGGAAGAAGGTTCCCAAGCACCTGGATGATGATGAGGATCGGAAGAACCCGGCGTACATCCCACGCAAGGGGCTCTTCTTTGAGCACGACCTCCGAGGGCAGACGCAGGAGGAGGAGGTCAGGTATGTGAGTGTGGGACAGGCCAGCTTCCAGGCCAGCCTCTGGCAGCAGGGCTCCTTGGTTCAGTGGGATGCATCAGGAAGGTCTGTGCTTCTATTACTTGCTCTGTGTCCTGCCAGGCACTTCAGCTCTTTGACTTGAAGGGCAGATGCAAAAAAATCTCACAAAAAAAGCCTCGGGCTGAGCAGCAGTGACTCTTGGAGCTGCTTTTCCCAAAAAGCAGTGGGTCACCAGCAGCTGCTGGGCAGGAGGAGTGGGTGGAAGGAGGGGATGTTCCTCCTGTGCATTCCCTGCCCTAGGAATGCTCAGGCTCTGTGGGACTGTTTGAAGCTGCTACATCTTGGCCTTACAGCCCCTTGCTCCTCCCTGTGTCCCTGTTCAGGCCAAAGGGTCGCCAGCGGAAGCTGTGGAAGGACGAGGGGCGCTGGGAACATGACAAATTCCGTGAGGATGAGCAGGCCCCCAAGACCAGGCAGGAGCTGATTGCTCTGTATGGATACGACATCCGATCAGCCCACAACCCTGATGACATCAAACCCCGGAGGATGCGCAAACCACGGTGAGCCCCAGAGTCACCCCAGAGCCTGGATTGTCCCAGGGAGAGCTCCAAACAGGGAAAGCCGTGTCACATGGGACCTTGTTCCTGGGGTTTCTAGATGTGCATCCCGAGGAGCGGTTCCCTGGCACAGCAATTCCTCCCACACAGGAGTTTCTTTCTAGTGATTGTTGTATTTTTCTCCCCCAGGTTTGGCAGTCCCCCTCAGCGAGACCCCAACTGGTCCAACGAGAGGCCCCCCAAGCCCCCGAGGCACCAGGGTGCCAAGAGCCCCTCGGCTCCCCCACGGTCCTACAACAGCCGCAGCTCTGCTAGCGCTGGCAGGATGCCCCCTGCCAGGAACTACCCCAGGATGGGGGGCTACAAGGAGACCCGCCCAGGCTACCAGGCTTCAGAAGCGACTGTCTCACACAGAAATGGGGAACAAGCCAAGCAGGAGTGCAGCTACCGTGGAAAGCGGGCAGAGCAGAGCCCGTCGAGGGACACATCCCCTGAGCTGGAGATGGCACATGGCCATGGCAGCCCTGGGAAGGAGGAGGGGGCTCTGGAAAACCAAGCCACGGCTGCCGACGCTGCGCAGCCACCACCAGACAGACCAGTCGAGAAGAAATCTTATTCCCGGGCAAGAAGGACCAGAGTCAAGGCTGGGGACGTGGGGAAGCTGGCAGAAGAAGTGCCTGCTTCTGAAGGGCTGGCTCCTGTGATTCCAAAACCCACACCAGCTGAGACCTCCTCCCCGCCAACCAAGAGAAGCTGGGAGTCGCCGGTGGAATCCAGCGTGGATGGACTTGAGCAGGAGATGACCCAGATGAACCTGACAGAGCAGAACTGGAGCCCGGGGCAGTCCCAGTTCATCCCGCCCCGGGAGCTGAGGGGTAAGTGGGAGCAGCCTCCTGGTTTTCCAGCAGCTCAGTGCCATCCTGATCTACGCAGCTGGTCGGAGCTGAGCTGTCTCTGCCAAAGCCCTGTCTCAGGGTAGGTGCAGAGTTATGGTTCCTGCTGAGAAAGTGCAGTATGGATACAACAACAGAGAAAAGGGCAAATTAAATATTTCAGTGTAGGCGAATGGAATTAGAGCTGGGAAGGATGGAAGGGGAGATCCTTTCCCTGTGATGTGAATCACAGCAAGACTGACCCCTGCTGCGGGAGAGCATGAGATGAGGATCAATAACTGGGCTCTGTGGTGTCCTGCTCAGAGCAGGAGGGAACTTCTCCCTCCCTGTTTATCAACTCATTTCCTGACACTGGGATTACATTGCCAATAGCCAAGGCATGGCTGGGATTGGCAAATCTCTTTGTGCCTGGGAGGAGGGAGTGACATGGGACAGAGTTACTCTGGTGCCAGCTGAGGACAGTTCCAGTTGCACATCCACAGAGAGGTCATCCAGGTATAATTATCCCTTTGCAGAATTAGAGTCTGTTCTGTAGAAGTGTTAGAATGCATCCCGAGGGGAGTAAAACTGGAACAAGGAGAAGGAAGCGACTTGCTGCTTTCATAAGCGTTTGTAAGGTTGAGGTCATGGAAGCAGAAGTCATTTGGTACTGGTAGGACTGGGAAGTCTGTGTGAACAGATAGAAAATGACAGTGGGATGAGAGTTCAAAAGTGCCAAGATTGTCTGTTTTGGCTTGTTTTTTAATGCACAAAAATGAAGCATCTTCTCAGATTTCCCACAGGCCAGTTCTTGGCTGCAGGTACACCATCATGTACTGCTGTGAGAAGGATGATGACTCTGCTGTCCCTTCTTTGTCCCTAGCACTGGAGGGAGGAGTTATTTTGGGAAGTATTTGGCTCCCATCAGTCCATTCTGTATCCCTCTGCCTGTATTTGCACTGTCAGTGATCCATGAGCGCTTCCAGTGTTTGTTTTATCCATTTTCACTCCCTTGGAATCACCTGTGATCACCTTGGCACTGTGGTTTTAAGCCACGGTTTAAAATTCACTTTGCTATGAATTCATATGGATTCACTTTGCTGTTTGAATCCAAAGTAGTGTGTGAGAAAAGCATTTACACCCTGCAGAGGGTTTAAACTGCAGCTTCAGATCCCACATGGATTCTTGGTCCACCTGGAAGAGATCTTTGTCTCAGCAGACACAGAGCTCAGAGCAGGACCTGAGTTTCTAACTGGGGATTTAGTTTTGAAGCAGGATTTAAGCATTGCTGGCTGAGTCTGCAGTGACAAAACAGCCTCTGATTTCTCCCAAAATATTTAAAATCACCGGGGCGATGAAGTCCAGAGGTTCTGTGTCATGGGAGCAAGAGTTGAGCCACAGCCACGCCCCCGGGCGAGGCGTCTCCAGCCTGGGAACCAGCACAAACCACAGTAATAACCAGTCTGTTCCTTCCTCAGGTATTCCCAACCATATGCACGTGGGAACTGGGCCACCACCGCAGTTTAACCGGATGGAGGAGATGGTAACGCGTGATCCCGGAGCGTGACTCCGGCTCTGCGGCGCGCGGGAGACGGGCTCTAATTGCTTTGGGGTTTTGGTGATTACAGGCTGTTGATGGCCCAGCCTTTCCCTCGTGGGGATGTTTGGGGGTGTCCCAGGGGAGGTTTGGGGGTCGGGGGTGTTGGGTGGGTGCCCCACAGCCCCCCTGAGCCCTGCACTCTCACAGGCAGTGCCAGGGGGCCGTGTGAAGCGCTACTCGTCGCAGAGGCAGAGACCCCCCGTGCCGGAGCCTGCGCCCCCCATGCACATCAGCATCGTGGAAGGGCACTACTATGACCCACGTGAGTGTTTCCCTCCTGTTCCTGTGGCTGTGCTTGTGCTCGGAGCTGAGCAGCTGGAGCAGGGATCTCTCCAATCCTGTCAGGGTCAGCACTTTGTCTTCTCTTTCCTTTGTTGCAGTGGCACTGTGTCCCCTCATACAGTGTCTAAAAGGCAGCTGGGAGCCTCCCTGGTTGTGTTTAAACCCTTGGAATTATCCTCAGTGTTATCCCCTCTCTATGGGGCTCTTAGGACACCCCAATTCTTCCCGAGAGCTGGGATTTAAATTGAACTTTAGATCAGGCCTTTAACGTTTGAGTGTGGGGAGAACAGGACTGGGCATGGATTAGGAATTCCCTCCAGCATTTAAAGTATTAGAGAAGAAATTCCCTGACTATTTTCCTGCTTTCTAAAGGGAGTAGGAGGCTTTTTTTTTAGGGAGCATGTGGCATCTGTGAGCCTGAGAGCCTCTGTATGCTGTGGGAGCCCTCAGGGCAGGCTGGACTGTGTGTGCCCAGCTGCAGGGGAATGAAATTCCATGGAGCTTTTCCTCACAGCCTGTCATGTGTTGTTGCAGTACAATTCCAGGGACCAATCTACACCCATGGTGAGAACCCAGCCCCGCTGCCGCCCCAAGGGATGATTGTGCAGCCGGAGATGCACCTCCCTCATCCAGGTGAGGAGCCAGTGGGACACCCCTGGACCTGGGGAGCAGAGAGCTCTGGTTTCCCACAGCCCCTATCACAGGGGGAATCCATTTTCCTCAATTTGTACAACATGGGACCTCCTCCCTCCTGCACTGAAGCTGAACCAGTATCAGTTTTAAGGAAAGAAAAAAATTTATATTTCTTGAGCTTCCAGCCAGTACAGGACGGGAGGAACTGAACCTTTGGCAGCTCCCAAGTGGATATTTTCAGGTCCCTGTGGGGCCTCAGCAGGCTGGGCCGCTCCCTTCCGTGGGCACTGGGCTGGTTCCTCACTCCCTGGCCCTGTAGCTCAGGAAAAAGCAGAACTGGGAGCTGTCGAACACGTTCTCTGCTTGCCCACACAAATTGTTTCCTGCAGTGGAGTTGTGATGGGGCCTTGCTGTTTCCGGTGAATCCAGAACTGGGGAGGGGGCTGTGCTCTGCTTCTCTGTCCTTCCCCAGCATGAGGCTGCAGGGAAACATTGGAGCAGAGCGTGCTCCTTCCTGCTGTTACCCCAGGGTGCTCTGGCTTCTTGGGTGACATCCATGTGCTTCCCATCACCTCCAGGTTTACATCCCCACCAGACGCCCCCTGCCATGGCAAACCCAGGCCTCTACCCCCCACCAGTGTCCATGCCCCCGGGCCAGCCCCCGCCGCAGCAGCTGATCACTCCGACTTACTTCTCCGCCCCTGGAGTGATGAATTTTGGGAATCCTGGCTACCCCTACCCCCCTGGAGCTCTGCCGCCTCCGCCTCCTCCTCATCTCTATTCCAACACGCAGGTAAGCAGAGCAGATGGGATGCTGTGGAGTGTGGGGTGTGTTCTGTGAGGTGTTCCTGGGAGAGGATGTGGAGCAGCTGGGCTGCTCCGTGGGGAAAGGCTGCTGTCTTCCCAGAAAGGATTGTTCCCATGGCTGCTGTGCAGCTCCCTGAGTGCCACGGGAACTGGGTGAAATCCTGTCCTGGGGCTGTCTGGAATTGAAGCATTACCTTAAGGAACAGGGAAATGGCCCCTCCAGGGCCCTGCTGAGCCAAGGATACCTTGGGAATGGCTTTGGAAGTCAGTTCTGTTTGAGATGGAGGCTGGGAACTGGCTGGTGTGAGCAGCATGGGGAGAGATTTTCCTGCTCCACAGCCCAAATCCATATCTAAGGTCTGTGCCGGGCAGCGAGGAGGCAGATTGGATTGGGTCCCTGAGGAGACAGATCAGTTCAGATCCCTGAGAAGGCAGATCAGATCAGATCCTGCAGGGCATGGATCAGAGCAGAGCAGATTCCTGTGAGGAGGCAGATTGGATTGGGTCTGAGGATCAGATCAGATCTGATCCCTGTGATGAGGAAGACAGATCTAATCCCTGAGGAGGCAGATCAGACCAGACGGTTGGAAAGGCAGATGAGACCAGAGCAGACCAGATCCTGGTGCAGTGGCAGGAGCAGGGCTGACACGCCGTGGCTGGAGCAGGGCTGACACGCCGTGGAAGGCTGGAGAGCTGCATGTTCCCTGAGCTCCCAACCATCCCTGCCCTTCCCACTGCTCCAGCTGATCCTGGCAGGACCTCACCCTGCTTGGAGGGCAGTTCCCTCCCAGGCTGCAGGGCTGGACATGCAGGGGAGCTGTGTCCCAGTGGAAAAGCTGCTCTTGGGAAGTTCAGGCATTCCATGGACTGCAGGGTGAGGGAATCCCATCTGCATAGGCTGTGTCCTGCCCCTGCCAGAGTGGGGGGACCTTGGTGAGGAGTGGGGACACACAAGTGGCCTGGGGAGCTGATCTCTGGGGGCACAGCCCCTCTTGGCTCGGGCTGGGGGCAGCTGTCCTGCCCCAGTGGGTGCCAGGAGGGGCTCACAGGGCCCCCCAGCCCGGAGCTCTGATCCTGCTGCTCCTGCAGGCGCAGTCCCAGGTGTATGGGGGGGTCACCTACTACAACACTGTCCAGCAGCAGGTGCAGCCCAAGCCCTCCCCGCCCCGCCGGACGTCCCAGCCTGTGACCATCAAGCCACCCCCTCCAGAGGTACCATCCCCTCACCATCAGTCCTTGTGTGTGTGTGGTGTCACTGGTGTGTGTGAGGCTGCAGCTCCCCTTCCCATCCCAAAAAAAAATAACCTTGTTCTTTTGTAAGGGGAAATCTTAAACTGTCTCATCTCTGACCTGTCCCAAACCTCAGCTTCTCGTTGCAGGTGGTAAGCAGGGCTCCAGTTAATTTGAGTTACTTAAATGTTTAAAACTAAAACCACGTAAAAAGTAAGTCTGAAGTTGACTCTTTTTTATTTTATTTGCTCAGGGTAGAAAACAGGATGATTTAGAGAGGGAAAAATCCAGCCCTGGCTGGAGGAGCTAGGAAGCAGGGAGTTCTCTGGAAGGATAAATGTTGAGAACTCAGCAGATAATTCAAGCAGTAGAGTTAAAGGCTTTTCAGGGTGTGAGTCCTTCCCTGTGCTGGGAATGGTCTCCTAGCTCCAGCACTGTGAGCTGTGCGTGTGTGAGCGTGCTGGAATGCCACGTGTGTTTTTGGTTTCCCTTTCCATACCTCCTTCATGTATGGGATCCAAGCAAGCCCAGACCCGGGCAGGCATGTGCTGGTGGGTTCCTGTACACGGGGAGGGCTGAGAAGCAAATTGTCTGATGGAGGGGCCCTGGAAAGGCCTCGTGATGGAAAAATCTGGAACCCTGAGGAGAGGTTGGCACAGGGGGCTGGTTGTGCCCAGGGAGGTGGGTGGGGGGGTTGGCACCCCAAGTGTAGGGGAGTATTGCTGACAAGACCCAATCATAGCACAATTCCCCCCATGCAAAAGTTTGAGGGGCCCTTAACCTCTGCTGCTCTTCCCTTTTCTCCCTCCCAGGACAGCAAAGGTGAAAAATCAAAGGAGAGGAGCAACACGTAGGGACAAGGCCACAGGAATCCCAGCACCAGACTCGGCCCCTCAGCGAGGAGGAAGCTGCTCCTTGGAATGGCTCCTTCCCTGCCTGGAGGTGAGGCAGTGGGATGAGACACCTGCACCGTGCTCAGGGCCAGGCCTGAGTGGTGCCTTCCTAAAATCCATCTTGCTGCTGCCCACCCTTCTCCTCCCCCACGCTGGGGCCGCCGAAGAACCAACCCCCGAGTCGGTCCTTGGCCACATGTGCTCCCAACTTCTCCCCGTTACTAAACGTTCCCTGCTCCCTCCTGGGATGTCAAATTCCGCTGGCTTGATCGTGGTCTCTGTTTTTATTTAAGGAATGAAGCAGCTCCTTCAGTAAAGCTGATTTGTTTCTTTTGGGTATTTCGGTTTTATTTGTTTGGGTAAGCAGCAGTGACATATCCCCTCCCCAATTTGTTCTTTTCAATTAGCAAGTTGATATCTGCCACTTCTGGAGCAGGGGAAGGGCAATGGAGCTGTGGGAAGCTGTTAGGAATGCACTGCCTGGGCAAGAACCACTTAATTTAGGAGCTCCTCCTGATTCTTGTCCCAACAAACTGTTCATAACTGGTGTGTATGAGCTCTCAGGTGGGAATCCACAGGGTGACCCCCATCCCTGCACCCCCAGCAGCACAAGGGGATGTTTCCAGCCTCCCTCTGCCAAATCTACAGAGAGAAGGAGGAGGTTTGTGGGCACCCAGCACCCCAACGCTGCCCAAGCAGCCCAGCCAGCGCCCAAACCAGCTCGGCAGGGCCAGGTTTGCTCCCAGCACTTGGGTGTTGCTGCTGGGGCTGTGGATGGTGTTGGAACCCGCCCCAACGCACCGGGCTGGGCTCCGGCCCCACAAGGAAGCACCTGAGCTCCTGCCTCACTTCCCCACGACAGCCTTGTGTCCCCATTGGGATTCCTGACCCCACGGGGTGACTGTCACCGCTGCTGTGCCACTCAGATCCAGGCTGGCTCACCTGAGCTGCAGTGCTGCCTCTCTGTATCCCACCAGCCCTGCAGCTCCGGCCCCGCTCCGGCTTGGCCACGTCCTCGCAGCCGTTTGCAAATTGCATTAGGAAACTTGGCAGGGCTGGCTGCTGATTCCTGCCCATTCCTGCCCATTCCTGCTGCTCCCCTGAGCACGTGCTGGGACGCCGTGGGGATGTGCCAGCTGCTGGCACAGGCACTGGGTGAGGGGACGTCACCGAGCAAGGGGTGGCTCGGCCACCCCTCCCCATCTGCAGCCAGGATGGGGGACCTGTACCCACCTGCTTGTTCTCTCTGTGGATCCCTCATCCATGCCTGGCTCCAGCAGAAATTCCCTCTTTGGTGTTTGTGACTCCATGACCTTCTGTGTCTTGTTTCAGCCACCACAGCCACATTCCCAAAGCAGAGTCCCCTTGTGTTTTAGATGGCACGGTGTCTCTGCTGACGTGTGTCATTGACGCAACCAAAATCCTGGACTTTACAATCCCATGCTGGAGTTCTGGTGTTTGGGTTCCTATTCTGTGGGGTGCACATCCCTTACAGCGTTGTAGGAAGCAGATGGCTCTCGTGTGTCCTTCCTGGGACTGTGACCCACAGGGATAGTGTCCACCTGAGCTTCCCTGGCAGAGCCAGTGCCACCTCCACTTTGTCCCAGGAGCTGCTCCCTCCTCAGGAGCCGTTCTCCCCAAGAGCCACTCTGCTCTTCCAAGGTGCAGCTCTGCCCTTCTCAGGAACTCACAGTGGGACTGGAATTACAGCTCTGCTGTGCCTGGCGCCAGCCGCCCTCAGCCCCACATCCCTGGAAGCAGCTGCCACCCATGCCCAGCCCAGCTCTGCCCTGGTAGCAGGGCTGGATGGAGCCCCCTTGTCTCTCTGGGGGCTGATGAGAGCCCCCTCCTCTCCCCCAGCCTCTCTGGCTCCCAGGGAAGGACCAACTGTTGTGTTGGTGGTGTGGGAGCTGCTGCCTGCGCGTTTGTGCCGAGCTGCCTCAGCCTCCTGCCAGCCCCCGCCCACCTGCCCACACCAAACAGAGGTGTTGGGCACGTACCCCCCTCCAGTTACACCCTGATCCTGTGGATGGAGCATCACGGTGAGCTCTGCCCTCCTGTAGCCAGGCTGGGTGAAGGAAGGACACCGGTGGGACCTGCCAGTGCCATGGTGACTTTGAGGGGCAGGAGGGACCCCAGCTTCCCCCTTTGCCTCCCATCCCCTTTTCCTCCCTTCCCTTCAGGTCTCCTCAGTTCCTGCCCTCACTGCTGGCAGGGTCCAGAGGACATTTGACAGTGGGGTGGGAGTCCCAGAGCAATTCCAACAGCAGCAGCAGCAGGAGGCATCACCTTCCTGCCCGTATTGCTGTGCTATCCCATCCCGCCCCTGCCTCATTTTCCCTCCCTGGCAGCAGGATCAGGATTGAGCATGGTCCAGGATTTGGCTCAGCCCTTCGCAGGGACTCCATGGAGGGGCTGCCCCAGCTCTTGCTGCTTCTCCCCTTCCCCAAATGCCTGACTCCCCTCTCCCAGCGCTGCAGCTGGGAAGTGGGTTAAGCCGCTGGCTTGGGGAGGGATTTTTCCCGGGGTGTAATTTTTCCCTCCTACACACGGTCTGTTTTGAGCAGTGCCTGGAGGCTTCGCACCCCCGGCTCACTGCCGGGGTGGGGGAATGCGCTGGCTGCCAACCGAGGGAAGCGCCCACTCCAGATCCCAGCTCGTTAGGAGAAATAACAGCAAATTAATTAAGCCAATAGTTCGCTCTGCACCAGCAGTGCCCCCATCCCTGCCCAGCTGGGGAGAGGGGATGGGACAGGAGATCTGGGGCACCTTTCCCAGGGGGAGCATTGCCCTCAGCATGGCACAGTGCTCCAAGTCCCTCCTGCCTGTGCTACCCAGTCCATTCCCTTTCTGAGTGGGGTCTCCCTGTGCCTCAGTTTCCCCTCTTTTCTGCCAGGAGAAGCCACTGTCTGCATGGCTGAACCTGGCCAGCAGCACCACTTGCACTCGGGTCCGGGAACCCTTGTCCAGATGCCGTGGGAAAAGGGGATGGAGGAGCCCAGCAGAGTGAGATGGATTTTTTGGGGGTGTTGCGTGGGGTGTGGGGGGATCGCTCGCTGGAGGCTGGAGGAGCAGAGGGCTGTGCCGGGCCATGCCGTGCTGTGCCATCCCGACAGGACCTGCTGCAGCCGGGGATGGGGATGCGGAGATGTGTTTTTGCCGCTCTCTGGCAGCCGCATGGATGGAGTTGCCAGGCAACTGCCGGCTGGAGGCGAAGCGGGAACAAAGCGGGAGCTGCCGGGACCCTCCATCCCTCCCCGATTCACTGGGCAGTGGGGCCCAGCAAAGGCCATGGGGTCACCGGCTGTGTTCCCCCGGCCTCCACCATCATCCTACCCCGGGGTTGCCGCAGGGCTCTGGTTTTGCAGGGGGATGGACCCGGGAGAAGGGGACTGGAAGGACACAGGGTCTGTCCCTCAGTTGTTTTCATCCGCTGGTGCGTCCAGAGGGTGTAAAGTGGGGCTGGGGGCAGTGGGTATGGGCTGGATGGGTGCTCAGCACCCCGCGGGAGCGGGGCAGGAGGATCAGCCTCAGGCAAGCGCCACATCTCGCCCTGCCCTGCCCCAGAACCTGCCCCGGAACCTGCCCCGGCACCTGCCCCGGCACGCCGAGACCCGTTCCAGCCAGGCAGGCAGCGGAAAGGGGGGTCTGGCAGACACCCCGACCTGCCCGCCCTGCCCGCGGGGGGACCCAGCCCCGGGGGTGCCAGGCTGGGGGGTCTCGCACCCACCCCCGGCCCTTTCCCACGCTGCAGCGGGTGCAGAGAGCTGAGCTGGGGGTCCGGGAGAGGGACCCCCACAGCTGGGGATGTCCCCCCGTGCAGGGGACACTGGGGAGGGGCAGCACTGGGGGGAGAAGGCGGTGCTGTGTGGCCCTGGGCTGGCATGGGGGAACTGTGTGGGTGTGCGCGGGGTCCGGGCACGGGGTGTGCCGGGGGTGTGCCGGGGGTGTGAGGCAGCACGTGGCAGGGGGCTCTGGGGCTGTACCCCCGGTCTCGGTGTGTGACAGCGGGGGGTGACAGGCTGAGTGTCCCCCCAGGCTGTACGGTGTGGTGGAACCCCGGGAATGCAACGGGGGAATGCGGGGAGATGGATGCGGGGG
>JAHLSL010008699.1:0-23563 GCA_025920805.1 Petroica traversi
AAAAAAAATAAAGCTTTTTATCATGTTAATAAAAAGAATGAATGATGTATCTTCGACGTTATTGGAATGAGTTATACAGTCCCAGGTTTCACACTTGATTTGTTTGAAGAGACTGGGTTGATGTGCAATAAGACAGAGAGAGTGAAACTCGTAAATCATAGGAATTAAGGATAAGGAGGAGAAGATTTGCTTTTCAATTCCACAAGCTCTATAAAGGAAAATGGAATTTCCAGAAATCCAAGACCAAATCACCTTTGAACAAAGTAATCATTTTATCAAGGAGGATTCTTCCTTTTGTCTTTGACCCATGTCTCTCTATCAAAAGAAGACCACCAAGAGCACTGTAACATCATTTTCTGGCATCTTGATATTGTTCTAGATGATCAGGAATCCTGAAAGTTCTTTTTACTTTCCTTTTTTTTGGTACCTTGTGTTTTTTATTAGCTGAGAGATGGACAAGGCTTTTATCCTTTGATTTTAGAGTGTGAAAGTGTATTGCATGTACATAATTTTCTATGATCCTGTAACATCTAAACAACAAAGATGTCAGACAAATGTTAAAGTATTCTTGAAACAATCTCATAAATATGCTCCAATATTGAGTTCTGAACTAGTATTAACACCAGCGCATTGATTTTCTCTCTGTCTGATTGCATTGCATTGTTTTAGAAAATGTTAATTTTGTTGTTATGAATAGTAGCCCAGAATGTGTGACAACATTTTTAAGTGTTAATTTTTAAAATACTTTCAGTTTAATGTGTAAAACAGAGTCTGTGTTTCTTTCCATCAGCAATGTGTTCAGGGATCTTTTAGACTCCATCTACTTCATAAGCAGGGTGACCTGAATGCCCTGAGCAAGCATGGACTCAGACAGAATTCACATCCATTCCCATGTGCTGACTACACCTTACCAACTGGCCTTGGAGCTGATGTAGCATGAGCTCAAACAGGAACTCAAACTCAGACTTGTTTCCTGCTCTGCAGAAAATGCACTTAAACTTTCTTTTCTCTTGCATTACACTGGCCCCACACCAAGCACTATCACAAAAACTTCAGATATAAGTATACATTTGACCCATGTGCAGCTAAAAAAGGAAAGTCATGGGTGCCAGCAGCATTTGTATTTTGCATACAACCAGTTGCCTCAGGCCACTAGAGGCTACTGCAGGCTAGTAGTAATACTCATTTTCCAGACTATTCTGCCATATATTGTTTAAAAAGAGAGAACATGGAAACAGGAGTTAAAACATTTGATGTGATGGAGTACCTTGAAAAAAAAAGAAAATTAAGTACATCTATAAAAAAAAAATATTGCCAGCTCCAAAGGGTTTCTGCTAAGAGTCTGAACACTGACAGTAATTAAAACCAGAAATTGTTTTCTACTAAATAGATTAATCTGACTTTGAATCGCCTTACACTAAAGATCTTAGAGCAAAATTTAGAATTTCTCTTTCCTAACCCTCAAAACCTCACAAATAATGTTGTTTTTCTCAAACAAGCTTCTAAACAAACACAATAGAAACAACCAACTGTTGCCTTAGGCTTTCATGAATCCTTTAAACCAAGGTAAATGATATTAGACTCAGATTAGAACCCCTAATGTCTACTTCATATTCTCTCCCATTTTCATAAAGTTTATAGAGACTCAGGCCTATATGTCCTCTATATGCTTTATTATTTTTTTGCTGTTTTCCCTCAGATAAAATACCATAACTTTTTAGTTGCAAAGAAAAAGTGCATCTCTACGAAGCAAATGTATCTGGACCTAGAGAAAATATGTGCATTTCTAACACACAATGGCAGCAGTACTCACTTCTGAGAACTCAACAGTTGTTTATAGCAAAAAAGAAGTGAGAAAATTCATCCAGCACTCTGCACGGTTTACATTCGTAGCCAGGCTAAGATTTTGAGCATTTGACAAGTGAATAAAAAGCATGATATAAAAGTAATCATTAACAGCATTATGTAGAACTTTTTTATGAACATATTTAACATTAGCTCCTAAGGGAGAGTTTTAAAATGAGAGATGAGTTGCTGCAAAGGGAATTTAAAGGGTACAAGGCAAAAAAGGGATTAGTAGCTCTAAAGATAAAGAATTAACATCAAATTGCTGCTGCAAATTTACTTATTACTCAATTCTTACAGAATTTGCACAGATTCACTTACTAAAATAGTTATAGAATGTTAAGCATTTTTTAAATGCTGACCTTAGTGGTCACTCCAAACCCCCTTTTTCTCCCTACATTGTGTTTGTAGTAGCCAGCATGACAGAGACACTTATGGGCTGGGCTTTTGAACACTAGCATCATGGAAGTGAATAATTCAGGAAAAATGATAGTGCAAGGGCACTTGTACAGGGGAAACTGAGTCATGTTTTGCAAACTCTCAGGTCACTGGTCCAACTGACAGCAATAACCAGATTTCATTCACAATATTTTTAAAAACTACCTGCTCTCAGCTGCTGTTTCAGAGGTTTCCAATTATACTCTCTGAAGCAAGTGTATTTTCCCTCCAAGATGGTTTTATCTTATCTTGTTTTAACCCCTGCTTTCCAAATAGGCTGTGCAGATAGCACTGCCAAAATAATCATGATAGTGTACTTTAACACGTAGAGGTTATCAACATCATAATATGGATCAGAAGAGAAACTGGACCACAGCTTGTGCAGGGATTTATCACCAGCTGGGTCTGTTAGCAGCGATGAGTTCACAGACACATCTCCCTCCTGGCAAATTCCTGCTGGTGCAGGGCACTGCAAAGGCCAGCCAGCCTGGGCCCCATGCCCTGCTCTGCTGCAGGCACTGCCTTGGCCTCTGCCCACCCTGGGCTGCAGCAGGGGAGAGGTGCAGAGAGGGGGACACTGTGCTGCTGGCAGCCTTGCCTGGAGAAGGTCCAGAGACAGCGCATGGCTGAGCTGTCCAGAATCCAAATGGAAAATCAGAACAGATGTTAGAGGTGCAGGAGGTCCTAAACAAAGGCTATCTCTGAAGCTCAGTCAAGTTTTGAGTTACACATGCTCTGGTTAGGACAGTAATGAGTTGTCAGTCTCCAGGGCGAGAAAAGTAACCCTGGATTTCTGGGTCCAGTAATGGTTTTGAGCCATTCATGAACAGTCATTTGAGGATGCTTCAAGAACATCGTGGGCCATAATGCCTGTTCCTATGAATGAAAAAGCACCAAAGGAAAAGGAGCTGCATGATATTTACCAGGAATAAGTTTGGCTTTAAAACATAATTAATAGAAATTACTTACACAAGTTTCATGAGGGCTTGATAAGCCTTGACACTACCTCACAGCAAAGAAATGTACATAATGTTAATAAATCTCATTCTCAAAGTATAATACTGGTAGTTAGAAACTCTTTTGGGCTCCCACTGCTGAAGTTTTTGGTGAGCTATGCTGGGCTGGGCTGGGCTGGCCAGATAATGTCTTACTACAAGTGCAAGTTTGCGCTGTGTAACACACTTTTAGAATTGTATTACCAAGTAGACTGTCATTATATTACACTAATGACTTCTGGAGTAGGTAGAATCAGTAACATGTCTTCTTTTAAACTGAGTTCATAAAAAAAAAAATACACTGAAACAATGAGACAGAGTGATATGGGCACCCAATCTGTAAGAAGAGCCAAGGACAGAACTTGAGCTACTGAAATGTCTGTCGTGTGCCCAAACAAGTCACACTGATGGAAGAAGCATTTTGAAAATTCCATTTTCCTTGTCCTGAATTTGCAAAACTGTCCATGACAGTTATTGTTATGTGGTAACACTCAGTCACAGACCAGAGAAGAATGGATTTTTCTGTCTCCATTTGTAACAAGTTTGAGGTTTGCATATTTTTTCATTCCAAGTTATCTAAAATTCTTCTCTGCTCTGTGAAGAGTTTAGTAGGTCACTCATTACAATTAACCTATTTAAAAGAGTGTATACAATAGTCTGTGCCTTCTTGTGTGCTTTAGATAAAAAACTTGTCAGCTAAAAAAGTATTTTTAATGCAAACATATTCTCATACAACTCCACTGTAACAGAGATAAGACATTCCTCCGCAAGAAAAAGAGGAGCTTGCCCAATAGGGGTAAAGAAAAAGACACCGTTTTATATAATAAAAATAAACAAAGTATCTGGAGGGATAAAACCAGTCCAAGAAACACGCTACTCAGATGAAAGGTAGTCCTTCTGGAAGTTATTTTGTTAAATTTAAAAACTGAGATTATGCTGTCTCTTGTTGCTATTGCTTTAAAGACCAACTTCAAAGAGTACCAAATATAAGGTGGGTCTTTTGCTTTCACTTAGTGAATATAAACCATACCTAGAAATAAGCAAGAAGATTAGGCTGAAGATAAATGTGATTAAAGTTTCAGTGTAGTCCAGCATGAAACTGGAGGGCCTCTCTTTTGGTCATATGCCTCACAGAAAAAACAATTCTATTCTGTGGCTCCCTTTTCCTTTATGCAAAACTTTCAGAATTTTCAACCCAAGAGAATGACAGAAGCATTTCATCCTACTCATTCACTTCATAGCACCTCTGGCAAGGTGTTCCAGCACAAACATCACTTTCCAATGCAGCTGATCACACACATCTCACTGTCCTCAGCGAGCCCAAAACATGGGCTGAAGCACTTTGATGAAGATGGACAGACTTAAGCACATGCCTAACCAATTATTCAAGTTTGGATAGATTCAAATGTAATCTGCTATGGCTCCCGGAAGGCTAATTTGTAGTAAATTTGAGAGAGGACATTCATTTTATAAATAGAAAACAGATCTAACTCAAAAATTTGGTGACTGCTTAGCCTTTGGGGTGTTGTGTCAAAATAGGGTAATTATTACAGGCAAAATTGGAGAACTGCTGATGAAACTGATTTCTCTTTCTTGTTGAGCTTCAGTCTCAGAATACAATACTCTGGTTCTTGTTAGAATATATGCCTGTGATAAGAAAATTACCAGTGTTGGCACTGGAGTTTTCAATTGATGATCACATAAAGGATGGTAGCAATAACTCTGATTTCAAGCATCTTAATAACCAAATCTCATAGACTGTTACAATGATTCATTCTAGGGTCTCAATAAGGAGGAAAAAAATTGAAATAAAGCACCTTAATCATAAGTCATTCAAATGAAAAATGTGAAACATTCTAAACTTTATATCCGTTTCTTTTGGATGTTATGTGAACATTCTTCTAATCTGGAGAGGTCCCTGGTACAGTGGTTGTAACCATCTAAGCCATGGACAAATAAATAACTGTAACTGCATAGTCAGCCATTACCAGCAACTCATATTTTAAGAGGTGTCAAATGGGCATGAGTGTCTCAGTATTCACAAAGAGGATGTTTCTCAAAACCACTAATCACTTTTTAAAATGCAGATGGATAATTACAATGCATTTATAGTCATTCATACTAATATAGTTAAGTTTTATGCTATATTTAGGCACACAAGATTATCAGAAAATGAATGTTAGCTGATTTTTAGAGAGAAATAAGAGCTAGATATTTACATTTTGAAATTATTTCATTTTCACCCATAAGTGTCTAACTTTAAGCAGCTATTTCAAGAAATCTTATCCATCATTTACAAAGCCAACCACAGTCTTTGATGACTCTTTAATCCCCGAGAGGAGTAAGGAGTGAAGCTTTTAACCACATAATACAACAAAAGGAAAATAAAGAATTTGTAAAATTCTACCACATTCTAAAAACGTGGGAGAAGCAATCTTACTGAGATGCTGGCTGCCAGTTCACTCTGGTTTTTCAATGTTATTCCCCTCTACCCTCTTGCAACTGGTTTTTAGACTTCCCTGTTGTTAATTTTGGTCTCACTGCTGTCTGTTAGTGATTTTTACCTTGCTGCTACGTTGATAAAGAAAACAATTACAAAATCCAACTTTAGGGAAGATCTCACATGGCATTAATGTCTATCACCTTTAAAAGTCAGGAATTCTCACCATGCAAGTGCTAACTATGTATATCCCCACAGCTAATCTTTAGGATCTGAAAGGATAAAAGCAAACAGGGCTAAGAAGCAATTGATCTGTTATAACTTTTACTGACCAAATCCAATGTTTTTATTAATTCTAAAGAAAAAATAAGAATAAAATGCAATGTGCCAGAATAGCATTAGAGAGAAGTGCAGTGGCATTAGTGCTTTTTTCATTAGAATCAGAGAAATGAAGAAACTGAAACTTCTTCAGTGTAATCCCCTAGTTAAATCAATATTAATTGAGAGGCGAAGAATTTAAAATAATTTACTGTTGTAGTAGAAAAAAACACATATTAATGAATTAAACCAACCCCTTGTTAACAGTAATACTTATTTACATATTTGAATTAACATAAAAGCATCATTAGTAACTTGTATGAACATGTTACTTCATATTATCAGGTTTCAGAGACTTTTCAGCCTAAGAGAAAGAGCAAAACTTTAATCACAGCTGGCTGAGTTCAGCTCAATGCAGAAGGAACATTTCCCAATTAATTCTCTTGGCCCAGACATGGATGCCGGGAAAACAGATTAAATAGGTCCACTAAAACATTATTTATCCTTATTAATGCTGGAGTCCCATATTCCATATTCTCTAATCACCAATATTTCCCACAGAATAAATTAGATGATTGAAATTCTTATATCCCTTTAAAATTCTCATCTTGGTTCTTTAGCCTACTTTTACTCCCTCAGACCAAACCTCTCCCTCTCATTGCTGAGAAATTCACCATACCCAAAATTTGTCCTACTCTAAAACCTTTCCTTAATTCATCAGTTGTCAAGAATATATTTTATTATTTCCTGATTTCCTTCAAATAACATAAAAAATAGTGAATGCTCATATTCCTTTTTGAAATGCTATTATTGTTCATATAAATATTTTTTTTAATCTAATTTTTGGGGACTATTTTTTTTCAGTCAATTTTTATTGTCTCATTTTCCATCATTTGTCCCCAGTAATCGTATTGCTTAGCCCTGATTCACTTGATTCATAGCTTTTAACATATTTTAATTGTTTAGAATTTATTTTCATCATTATTTATCTTGAAAGTTATCTTCTACGTATTGATCTCAAACCTCTGTTCTTCACTAGTTTTCTGCCTTAGTTCAAGGATCTGAGTGATTTATAAAAGGTCTTTTCTGGAACTGTTACTCCAAAATGCTTCAACTTTCCCCCTACCCCCACCTTTGGAATAAAAATTCCTTGATAATTTTTAAGTTTCTTAGTGTTTTGCTGATGGGTGGATTTGGTCTTTGGAAGAGTCTTCCAGAATGCAGGAAGTCTGTGGTTTGCACAAATGGCAGGGGAAAAGTAGTGTCAGAAAAGTTACAAAGACCCCTGGGGGATGGAACAAAGTCTAATGATAAGACATGGGCTAGAGAAGTTCTGATGCTCATTTAAAGTACTTTGGGGTGCCAAGTGGCCCTGTAACAGCTTGGATATAAGAAATCACATGCATGATTGACAGGTATATTTTCTACCTTCCCCCAGCTGTGCCAAGTGCAGCTGATACTTTTTTCCAAGGAATGTGAAGAAGAGATTTCTCTAAATTGAGGATGACATTTGTTTCTATCTATTGTCTCTGGGTAAAGCATAATTTTCAGCTATTATTATTTAAGATCATCCAGTGAATACTCAATCTAAACAGTTTAGATTCTGTATGAGATCCAGAAATGGGACATGGTGTGTGTCCCTTAATTGAAAGGCCCCCACTGCCTGCTTCCACTCAGAACTGATTTTATTTGTCACAAATAAAATGTACTGTTTTACTAAAGGTGATTTTGGATGCTGGCCTGATACAGCTGTTTATGAATCCTATCTTTTAGAAAGTCCATGGAGAACACAGGCTCAAAGGATTCCACAGCTGAATTCACGAAGGCAAATACACAAATATTTTCCCTTTTTATTTCTCTACCACTTGTTAATATGCCTTCTTTCTGAGTAATCACACAGGGAATACAGAACACCTTTTTCCCTCTAACTACCCCACTCTAATGCCTCTCATTCTAGGGTTTATTTTTCAAAGCTTTTATTAAAAAGGAAATCTGTGACAAGTAGTATTTTCCAAAAAGAGTTGTTGTAGCAGCATACTCAAAGCAGTTGCAGGCAGCAGCATTCAAACACACTGTGGCTGTAATGGCCACTTGATTTCTACACCTTTCCTCAAGAACTCACTGTCTGCATGGCAAATAAGCCAGATTTCTAGTGTTTTCATTTCACTTATAATGATAATCAAGAGACAAAGGGCAAGCACTAAACCATCACAAGTGAATGATGACTGTATAATTACTGAGTTCCTAATAAACAGACTTCAGATTTACTCTATTGAAATAAAAAAAAAAGAATTATTTCAATAAACAAACATAACAAAATGACAGTAACTGGTATAAAAGGAGCATATTCTCTCAGCCTCACACTTGACTGATCTATTCCACAGTGGAATCAACATAACAAGCCTTTTGTTTTCTTTGTGTCTGTCAATTTACAGTTTTGACAAGTAAACATTGTTTAAGGAAAGAAATGTAAATATTAAGAGGTCTGGTTTAGCTATCAAGGCTGGGAAATCAGATTGACTTAAAGAGAATTCCATCACAGACCTTGCATGTTGCCTGCACTCTGGGCCTTGGAGATGGCAGTGCCTGTTCTGATTAAATGTGGCACTTGTTCACTGAGAAAAATCATGTACACACAGGGCTGCCCAGAGAGAGGCATGAGAATGTGGCAGTGCACAGAGACAGGAAACTGAGAGCCAGCAGGGCCCTCACAAAGGGGGATTTTACAAGTGGGAGAATGAGTGAGGGAGCAGTTACACAACCTGGATTTGCATACTGGCCCCAAAGGAAGGGAGAGAGACTGGAAAAGAACTCACAAACAGAAGCAAAGCCAGTGTAGCCAGGAGCTAAAAGAAAGCTTTTATAGCACAGTATTGGAGCAGAGAGATAATGCAAAATTTCAAAGTTGCATGGGGACAACCTTATGGAGATTTAATAATACTGAAGAGGGAAAGGAGGAGGTAGCTGCAGTAGGATTGCCCCGTGGTGGCCATGTGGGCTCCAGGAAAACCCTGGCTGGACTCCTGAACAGGCTGTTTAGCAGCAGCTCTCTGCAGCCCTGGGGGATGTGCTTGTAATGTGTCACTGTTTGCCACTGCAGCCTGCCAGACACAAGGACACGTGTGTCTCCCTCCCTCTCCAGCCTTTTCTGGGACTCTCACACTGCTGTTCTCTCCAGCCTGGACCAGCTCACTGGGATATCAGCTCTGACTGCTGCACACCTGCCAGGGGGGCTCAGCCCTGTGCCTCACTGTCCTCTTTGGACAAACCCACACAGAAAAGGTACAGCTGTGCATAAGTCAGGCTCGGCAGGATGAAAGAAATGCTTTGTCATACACTTATTTTGTGTGGAAATGCCCCCTGCCCTATCTCAAGCTGGTCAGAGGCACCAACGCCGAAGAGACCCTGGGAAGACACCAAAGTGTTCAGTGGCCTCCAGTACTGCAGCCAAATATTTACCATTAATCATTCTCAGCTGCTCCTCACTGAAACACTAAGAATTTTTGCAACCCTATTTTCTTAAATATATGATGAAATTATATTAGTTTTTAATTCCTGTGGACAAACCATAATAAGTCATGCTTTTTTTGTCTTCTCTATACTTGTTACTATTTTAATGTCCTTTCACAATGTAGTACTGTCACAAAATACTTTATTACTGCTGCTATAATAAAGGAAGATTTGGAAAACTGATATTTCATACTGAGTGAAAGAGTTACACAGTTTCCAGACTCAAGGGGTTTGTTGTTATTTTCTTTAATTAATTTGGCATTTCCTTAATAATCAGTTTAACTTGTATTATCAAGTAAAAATTAACATTAAAATATTTACTGACAAATTATATTTTTCTAAAAACTTATATTTTTCAGAAAAATTGTATTTTTTTTATCCAAATTGAAACTCTAAAATGGTGATATTTCTTTTAGAATTAAACACAGATATTTTGGTTAGGTTTACACTTTCATTTATTGAAGAATGTCACAGTAACTGAATGGTACAGTCAGTGACATACAGGAGTGACATCCACTCAAATGTGTCTTTTGCGCCTCTCCCTGCAAATCCTGCTGGCTGTTTCAGCTCAGCTCATGTATGTGTTCATAACTTTAACTTTGCAGGTCCCTGGTTTCAATTCATGTGAAATGTCAGGGGTTAGATTTGCACTTGCAGCAATGGAAGAGGAAAGTGACACCTGGTTCATGCTTCTAACTTGGATTTTGGAATGAGAGTGAACAGCTGGTAAACCTGCTGGCTTTTCTTAATAGGGCATCATCAAGGCTTGCTAAAAATGTGGTATGATGTGTAGGTCAGGCCTTTCTCTTTGCTATTTCTGTCACTGGATTGATTTTGTACAGATTTCTGTATTCTAGATTGTGGTAATTATGCATGACATAGTTTCTGTGAACAATTCCTGGTAACTCAGTCACTGCTCATTTTGACTTGACATATGGGTCACAAGCATCCTTGATTAACTAATCATGTCAGTAAGCATCAGCTACTTGGAATAAATATGATTCTGAATTAGGAATTCACCCTCCATCTTCTGTGATACTTCTTTCAAAACTGTAGGAACAATAAAAGCAATTGTTCCAGAAAGTGAATGCTGGAAAATCTTTGAAAGTTGAAGTTTCTAATAGTGAAACAAACAAGCAGCCAAGAAAAACAACGAAGTATTCCTACCACATTGTGTTCATACCACTGCTGTGCTTATATGTATTTGTATGGGGTTCAGAATTCTGACTTCTGTTACACACAATTAATGTCAGATTCTGAGGGGGTTTTCATATACAAAAGATTTAGCAACAAAATGCTGTAATAATGAAAATATCTGACTTGTGATAAATCCTAAATAGTGTGTCACAAACTTTTATATGACATGCTGAATTTAGAAAAATTAGGGAAGACTTTTTTTTTTTTACTTGTAAAGAGTTTCTAAAGGCTCATTCACTTTGGATATCTTATCACAGCCTTTGTTTGATTTTTACTACAAATAATAAGGTCACAGAGCTACATGACAAAAGAACAATATAAATAAATATGTATATCACGCAAGACAAAAAAAAAGAGATACCACAGAGCAGTGTTCAAGAAGAGAATGACAGCGCTGCATCCATGAGTGATGCTGGGCTTGGTGAGGCACAGAGGTACCAGCAAGCCTCCCCTGGCTGCATGGAGCGCTGACTGGAATTGACCCTGATCCAAGATTTGCAGCCAGGCGTGCCATCGGAAACTTTTACATAACCATATGACAGATGTCACGGAGCATCCATGGGATGAATGCATCCTAAGAGTCAGGATAAGCTGCACTTTAAACTGATGTGCAGTCCTTATGCTTCCTGGGATTAAATGAGACGAGTTGCAGGGTGTGCTCAGTCACTGCAGCACACATTTGAACAGGATCCCTGATCTCCTTTCAAGCAATTTAGCACCAGTGCTCTTACTGTGTGTATTTTCAGCTGGGGGAAAACCAGTTGAAATGTTTTGCAGATTTTAAGATTTTTTTTTAATGATTTCCTTTGATTGTTTTTACACTGAACACCAGTGTATCAGGGAATCAGTCACCTGCAATAAAATATTGCCATCTCCAGGAAGCAGTTATTCTGCACCTGCAAGGCTTCCCACCTTGCATTCAAAAACTCCAAAAATCTGATGAATTTGGCACCATAAAAAAGTAATTATACAGATAAGATCCCAAAATTATATAATGAGAAATGCTTGAAAATCTTTTTATAGTTTACGCAAAATTACAGTATTTTCTAAACCCATTCCAAATATAAAATTTGTGGGTGAGATTAAAATTAATGTAGAATCAATTTCAAGATAGAATTTGAAGCTCTCTCTTGATTTTAGCCTCTGTAAATATCGAACTGATCAAGAAATTCAAAATGAAATGGCCAGCCTTTGATTGGCCAGTCCTTTAATCTGCAATACCACTCAGATTTGTTGTTGGAGAAAACTTTTGTCATTCACAATAGGAACAAATAAGAACAGTGACAATACAGCATCAGAGAACTGGTTTCTTGTAGAAGAAGTGCTTAAAAACACAGAAGGTGTGCATGTGAAGTTTAAAACTTGTCTTCGTCTATTCTAATATTTCATGTCACATCAGTCAGAATTTTTAAATTTAATGTTGCATTTCACAAATGAATTGTGGACTTTTTAACTTTGCAAGAAAAGTGAGACTTGATTTACTTTACTTTTTTGATTGCCATTTAAACAGCTCACATTATAGAACGTTAACTAAAATTTCCATATTTATACTCCATGTACTCTTTCCCACAACTAGTAATAGACATACCACAGTAAGAACAAATGGAGAACTGTGAGGAGCCAGTTCTCGTATAAAACAGGAATTCACTATTTTAAATACGTGAGCCTTCCCCAACAAGAGAGGGAAGAAATCACTGGTGTGGATGTGGCCTTATACAGGTAATTCCTCAATGCTTTGGTGATCCAAGCTGCATCAAGATCTGATTCTCAGGTCTGATTGTACTCCCCCTGACTTGATGCCACTGTTGTTACAGGAGCTGCCTACCACCCTCTGTGCCTTCACAGACATTTGTCTTGTCCTGCACAGAACCCTGCAAGGCCATGCTTGAAAGGAGCTTCTTTTGGAGTTTGCTTTAGAAATCTCCATTATTCAGTGGGAAGGTGAGGCTATCAGGATCTCCTCATTTCCCTATAACTTTGCCTCCCAAAGGAGACAAATGCCTTATAAGAAAGGTCTCTAAGTTCTTGAGGGAGAAAGGAGGATTTTAATGTACTAACCTGAATGCCAAAAACCAGAGGGGTAGATTTGCTTCCTTATCTGTGAAGATAAAGATTAGATGAGATGAACTTGCTTTTCCATTTCTTATATATTTTAAGGCACTTACCCCTCAGCCTTCATCTGGATTACTATTCCCAACAGAGTGTTGTGAAATTACTCAGATAAAATACTTAGAAGTGTAGAATTGGAAATTTTATATTGTCAGTCATGAAACCTTTTATTAACCTCTAGGGTTCTCCTATTGTCCCTAATGACATTATATTGCATCAAAATTAAGCCAAAGCTTATTACTGGGAGCTGTGCTGTTTCTCATGACTTGGTAGTGCTAGTGTTTAAATTCTGAGTCCTCTTACTGCTGATTAAACCTCCAAAGACTACAGGAAAATTTCTGCTTCACTGCTAGAAAAGAAGAAATCCAGCACAGTTTGTACCAAAGAGATCACTTGAAGAATGTACGTAAGGTTACTGCATTAATGAATAAAGCAAAGCATTATCATTTTTAATAGGAATTAAACAGCTAGAGGGAGAAGTAGGGCAATGCTGTGATCAGTGCAAAGAAAAACAATCTAACCATTTTAATTAACTGTATTTTAATAGCTTTAGTTATAATTGAATAATTTAAATACCAAGGGAAATAGTTAAATCTCCTAAAAGCCTTCTTTTTATTTACATTTTAAATACAGTTCATGGAGAAGGGATAGCACTGTGAAGGCTTAAAATAAATGGGTGGGGAAAACCTTACTAATTTCTGCAACTGCTGGACCAACAGGAAATATTTATGGGATCTCAGTCATTGCTCTCTGCAGGAGCTCCAGTCCAAACCCTAATATATTTTCCACTTTTCTCTCCACTTCCTCTAAATATTACACAGTCCCTGGTGCTGCTACTCCTGACTGTTATAACCATAAAATGCACAGAAAGATAAATGTGAAGCAAGGATCATCTAATCCATTTTTTTAAGTAGGCATCGGTGAAGAGGATCTCTGCAGAAAATAAAACTATTGGTCAATGAGGAGTTTCATCGAGATATAGACAGAATAAAGATATTTAGACAGAATAAACTGACACACACATTTGTCTTATATAAAATCCCAATACCAGTCATAAACAGAGCCCTTCCCTACTCTGCTTTTCATGTTGTCTGTAATGATGACCAGTTAATCTGTTGTGAGGCTCGTGCTTCCTCTCACACAGACTTCACCTCTTCATGGTTTCCATGACTCTGTTCCATTGCAGCAGTTCAAGTGAGAGGGGCAGGATTCCAGCCTGTCTGCCATTCCATCAAAGTCTGAGATGTGCCCTGCCACGCCCTGAGCCCCCTGTCCTTGGGTGTCCTATGGGTGCCACAGCATCCAAAACATCAGATGTGCCTTTGCAGGGTCCATATCTCCATATCAGTGATATCTCTTTGTGACACAATCTTTCAGCACTCAGCAATTTTTGCAGTTTAGAGACTTTCTCAGCTAGAGCAAATATTTCTAAGTTTGAATAACACAAAACTGTTGCCTTCCAGTAGTATCTCTCTCTACCCAACTTCTTAAAATGGTGTAAACTTTTCATGTCCAAAGCATCCTATGGTGAAGCCTCTCTGCCATGCATCACCTTCTGCTGTTTTAACCCTGCTGTTACTTGAGACCAATTAGTTCTTCTCTTAGAAATGACAGCAAAGGATAATTTTCCAGTCACTTCTGCTTGCTGTTTGGGATTTAGTAGACCTCTGTCATATTCCCACCCACTGTTTTCTTTTCAAAACTGAAGAACTCTAGTCTATTTAATATTTTTTTCCCAAGTTCTTCCAAACCTTTGACGTGCCCTTTCATAGACATCCACTCTATAAATCTCCTAAAACCTTTTCAAAACCAGAGAAACTTTAAATGAAGACAGTATTCTCTTCACACATTTTTACCTTCAGCAAAAGAATATTTCTGGTTTTCTTCCTCTTTTTCTCTTTTTTAAGGCTTCATGTGAAATGTGGAATGTATTACAGATGTACTGCATTTCACAAAGGATAGAGGCAAAAGTCAATAACTCTAATATCTCTAATACCTAATTAAAATAAATGCATAAATTAACATATCTGTTTATTCTTCACAAAAATACGTAAACCCAAACATAACTCACAGACAGCTCTTACTATTTTCTTACCAGATGTTAACAATGACAATATTAACTGAATGAAATTTCAGAATAATGTGGCTTTTAATGGACTTATTTGTAAAGTCCTGATCCTGATCCAAAAGCCAGCCTGTAAATTTTGATAGGCTCAGATTTTTTATTCTGGCTCAACTGTTTCTGGAAATATAAAGACAGTGCTATTGAATCACATCTTTATTGTTTTTTCTGGGAGCCTGAAGTGCATTATGCTCCTCACAGGCAAGGAAAGAGACGGGAGTCAGTCTCAAAATGCTTCCAACCTAAACACACAAATTTGATTAAGGGTTTGGAGGGTGGACCAAATGTAAAAACAAGATGATCACTCTGGTGTGGCTGACATTTTTCATTAGGGGGTATTTGGCAATACTGCGATTTCTAAAATTCAGTTCTTGACATTCTCACATGTTTGATTCCTAAAGATCTTAACCCCTCACAATCAAGGTTAACATTTTAATCAGTTTTAGCTTTTGTTTTCTTATTCTCGGAAAAGTCATGAGACACCTGCTTGCTGTAGCATGCTGTACATTTGAGCAAAACCGGGGAATAGGATTATTTTGTTGCCATGAATGGCAAGCTGAAGAATCCCACAACTAGAAACTCTGATTCCAGATTCCAGAGGATGTTTGACTGCTCCAGTGCACAGAGCAATGTGAACATCTAATCTAATTTTCAACTTACGCCTTTCAATTACTGAAATACCAAATAAGCAAAACTGCAGCAGTCTTCCAGAGTTTCAGTCCTGGGTTGAATTTCTCACTGATTTCACTGGAAACTTTACTGATTTTTAAGGAGTATATGAAAGTGTAAAAACCCAACCAAGCTTTTGGAAAACCAGTTGAGTCTATTGACTCAAAACCATGTAGAGTTAAGTTTGTGTATCATTCAACATAGGATATAATGAAAATTCTGAGCTTATCATTAGTTTCCTGAAATTCATAATTCACAGTAAAAAAATAGAATAATGGAAAAAAAGCAAAACAAACTTATATTAAGGCATCAAGAATTTTCATTTCTATATTTTTGTTATAGTCTAAGAGAAGCTCTATTGCTATTTTAGATTCATGTTTAAAAAGAAATATTTTATGCAATAATTCTGGCTTCCACTTGGCAACAATGCACTCACACTGTTTATTTTTGAATCCTGAATTCATTCAGAATATATTTTTCTTGATATTTTACTTCCAAGCCAGGCTTTGGTTCTGAAAGTTAGGAAGAGAAGGCTACATGTAGAGAATTATGGTAATACCATATATGACAGAAAAAACCCCATCTATCTAAGATCAAGTCATTTCCATATCTGGAAAGCACTAGGAAGAAATTTGTGTTCGGCTGGTCTCTGGATAGGGAATATTCAAACTTATAAAAGATGTTGTCGATATTGTAGTGAGGAAAAGAGAACATGAAAAATGGCAGCAGCAAGAAATTCCATGTTCTGGAAGAGAGAAAGTAGAAAGGAGGAAGTCTTGAATTCCCAAAAATTGTCTGACATTTGTAATAATAATAATAATAATAATAATAGCAATGAGTAAATTGAGGCAAGAAAAATGATAACAGACCTTTATTTTATAGTGTCTGCTTATTCATATGAAAATAATTTTAATATAAAATGTGTGCAAAACCCAGACACACATACAGACTGAAAACAAGGCTCTCTCCACATCTGGAGCTTTAGGAAAATACATGTTTATGCTGCTGAGGAGTACTAAAAATGAAGAGACAATAGGAATCCTGGTGCCAAGGTTTTTAAAAGATATAACTCATATCTCTCAATCAGATCATGACATTCTACCAATTACATTCTGTATACAAAGACACAGAAGTTTTAATATGGATACCGTAGATCCCTGACCCACTGTCTTCTAGATTAAAGTAGTTCAATCTCCTTCTTTTCTTCCCTCAAGTTTCTTTGGATACCAACCAACACACTTATTAGTGATCTGATCTAATCCCCAGTGACACATCTGGTGTGGGTGGCACTCATTAGAATATGCTCTCCAATAAATGATCTGCTGAGGTTCTGACAAAATAAATGCTTATTTTCATTATCAGTCACTTACTCCCTGCCACTTCAAATGCACATCCTCCCAGGTATGGCTTCAATCCAAACTGACATCTGAATTACAGTCAAGCGTGATGCCATATTTTAGCTGATAACATGAAAGTGCACTCGTAAAAGTGGAAGACAGACACAGCTATTTACAATATAGAAACAGCCTCAGAGGTGAGGGCGACCAAAAGAAAATAGTGCAATTAATTACTTAACTGGAGAGTTTGCAAGGAAAAGACCAGAAGAGAAAAAGGAAGAACGATAAATAGCAGCAGTTTGAAGACGATTTTAAGAGAGTCCCATCTATGAGTGGGAACAAAGAACAAAAATAGAGTGGTAAGAGCTAACTGGCTTCATTATCGGATTGTCCAGCAATCTGTTAGCAATATATACAGCTGATTTCATGCAAAGCCTACATCTGTCTTTCTGAAGCTTGTCAGTAACCAGAGAAGTGATGCAAAGAAAGGATTATCAGGGTGTGTATTTGTAGATCTGTGGTTACTAGTACTAGAGAAAGCTGGACATGCTGAAAATAACTATATGATTCTTTTTGACATGAAACTTAGAGTAA
The DNA here is from genome assembly GCA_025920805.1 of Petroica traversi. Taxonomy (NCBI): domain Eukaryota; kingdom Metazoa; phylum Chordata; class Aves; order Passeriformes; family Petroicidae; genus Petroica; species Petroica traversi. The sequence continues at coordinate 17,575 of JAHLSL010008699.1, forward strand.
AGAAAGAATTTTTACAGTATGACTCCTTCTCATAAGGCAGAGAAATGATGATCTAAGCTGTGTGACAGATGTCAAGAAGACTGATGTGTGGTTTAGGAAGATACTTTTAATGGCATGCTTGCAGCAGTTGGAAACAAACTGTCAGACTAATAGCAATTTTTTTTACTGCAGACCAGCCCAAGGAAATGGAAGTTCTGCTTTGGAAAATACAGAGGGGAGAAAGATTTGCCCCACTGCAAGCAAACAAATAACTTTCCTAACATGAGAGCAAAGTTTTCAGAGTTCAAGTTTTCATTTTTATCATCAGCATTCAAGGTGCAGTGGTACATGTTAGACTGTATCAGTCAAATGCTTGGACCATGAAATTTTACTCTTCAGTGATAGCCATGCCATGCTTCAAATTCCTCAGTGAATGGATAGGAGACACTGGATCCTGCAGCTTAGAAACCAAGGCATAGAGAGACTAAAGAACTTGCCAAGGTCATACACCAGTTTAGCCCAGTCTCCACTCAAGGCCCTAATTACAAGATCTCTGTTTCCCTCTGTAGTCAAACACGAGGTTTACCTACTGTGCTGTTGTGTTGGAGGTAAGAAGCCCCACAGGGTTTCTTACAAGGTAGGCTGAAAATGTGGCAGGGAAGGAAGCAGAGGAGAAGGGGGTTTGTACTCTGTTCCTTCATGACCCAGGGGGCCCTGTAAGAGGAGCTGCTAAGGCACTTGAGTAAAATTAAGTAGGACTAAGGGAAGCTCTAGAGAATATTCACACCGGGACAGTAGTTGCACCATATGACTCTGATGTAGCGTGAGAGCTGAGATCTTTCTTCAGATTTTAACTTCTCTATTTTTAATAAGTTAACCTTTATCCCATGATAAACATACTAGAATTCCCAGTCCTTAGTTGATTCTACAAATTCGTATTTTCCTCCCTGTTCCAGCTGCAGTTGGTGTTTTTCTTGGTTTCCTTTCCTACTTGATAATTTAATGCTACAATGCAAAGAGATGGCAGCAATTCAGAGACAGGTGACTTCCCTAGGAAGATCGACAGTAACACACACACCTTGGAGATGGAAACAATTATTTAAATCTGTTGTTGTCTTTAAAAGAAAACCAGTACATGATTTCTGTAGATCCTTTTGCATCAGTTTTATTTCCAAATCTCTTCTCACCTAATATTTCAGGATCTTTTCTTCAGAAGGCAAAGTTTCCCTTCCTTTCTCACAACGTATTTTTTATTTCTTAGCAGATGCTGGGCCATCCAGTACAGACCAACTCCCTCTTATGATGATCTCTACACAGGCTCTGCCATAAAGCAAACAGATCTTGAGTGTTAAAGGACTTGTTCAAGGCAAACAACCAGTGGAAATCAGCAGTGAAAGAACTAGGACTTAAAATATCTCTATGTAGGCAAGAAGTTACATATAAAGATGTTAGAAATAGGTAGTCAGTAGTTCTGTATTGTAGACCTGAGATCAAGTCTGGAATGCAGTTTTCTCCTCATATCCTCTTTTTTTCTCTCTCTCTTAAATTTTTTTTGGAAAAAGGACACATAATAGCAATGCATTTTTTTTCAAAGAATATCTTCTTTGTTGTAATCATTTTTTTTCTTTTTTAAAGGACTGCTTTAGTTGGATGAAGTAAATAAAAGCTCTACACTTCAATCTGCATTTTAATAGCAATCTCTGTATCACAAAAGAGTCTCTGATCACAGCTATGATCTATTATTACGTACAACTGAAAGTTCATTACTTTAATGTGTAAAACATGGATTAAAATGTGGCAGAAAGCGACTAGAGATTAACGAATCAAGTCAAACTCGACTAAATGTTAGTTAAACAGCATAAAAATAAATCCTCTGAAAATTAAACTCTACTTTCTTATTTAGCTTTGGCATTTATTATAGCTGTTCAGTGAACATTTTTTGGATGGGGGAAAATCCATTTCCCAATAAGTTTACATAATGTATATTTTCAATGAGAAAATGATAATATGAGAATGACTTTTACTATTTAAGAAATGGAGCACTTCTAGCTGGCTATCATTTCAGATATAAAAATTTCTTGACCACAGGATGAATATCTCATTTTTAGATTGCAGTAAATGGAAGGTGAGTCCTGTGGTCATAGCACAAGATGCAAGTTGTAGAGTTCAAGTTCATATTCCAAGCTGTGTCACACCATTCACAGGTGAAAATAAAAAAGTCAAATCCTCAAATGTTTAAGGTTTAGTATGAATTACCATTATAAACTGGAATTTTCTGGACCAGAACATGAAAAGTAGATATTGCATATTTTAAATAGGTCTCTCAGTAGCTGGGAATTACATGATGCTACACTTTTATGAAAAAGGTAAATGTAGCTGGATATGTTAGTTTTAGTCTTTCCAGAAGAACCGGGGAAGTATAAATTGCATTGTGCAAAGTATAAAGCATAGGTAGAAATTACTGTTTTGCTGCATCATCCATGTTCAAGAAAGATTAATTCACTTGCAAAAAGTATGCAGAATAGTTTTAGCATGAATAGGAAGTGACATGAAAATAGCCTTCTCAGAAAGTTCAAGAGAGCTGAGATTGTTTATTTATTAGAAAATTAACAGCCCTGTGATTATGGTCCGTCAAAAATGTCAACTTGATCAAGAGCTGAGATTTCAGTGCTCTGGTTCTCAGCTGGTATAGGAACAAGAAGCAGCAAACTAGATAGAAAAGTTTAGACAGAAAGTGTTTCAGTCCATAGAGAAATGAAGATTTCTAATGCAGGAAAAAAGCTGATTTAAAGATAGAGTTTGATGGGGGTTTATGCTGCTGCTGTGTTAGCGGCACAGTAGATTCGATGACCCAGAAGTTCAGTTCCTGCCAATTTCTCTGTTAAATCACCTCAAGTCCTGAAATCAGGCTAATGTTCTGCTGTTTCCTCTGAGTAAAACAGCCACCAACATTTGAGAAGTGTTGAGATCCTTCAGTATTGACTGTAATCGTATCTTACCTCATTAAATCACAAACCATGTCTGCAATAACTCAGCAGTACACAAACTGGTCACACTATTTATTACACAAACTGGTCACACTATTTATTAGGCACTTTAGTTAATTCAGACAGATTTTCTAATTCTGAAAAGATCTACGAATACACAGATATTCACTAAACTTATTATGGCAGAATAAATATTTTACTAAATCATTATTTAATAGGGTTAAGTAAAATTTGTGAAGTAATAAGGAGTTTGGTTTGTCATTACTTCATCACTTTGGGCAGATATGCATGAGATAAAACTTCTAGGATACTCATTATTCCACAAAACCCTCAATGTCACTACTAACAGTTGAGATTTCACTCTCAAACAGGTTTGCAAGGATTTTGTCTGAAAATGGCTGAAGTCAATAGGAAGACTCAAAAACTTCAAGGACGAGCTTTTATTAATGGTATTTTTCCTTTTTGTTGTTTTTGTTTGTTTGTTTGTTTTTACCACAAGTAGAGAGCTATTAACATAAGTTCCATTATGCTGATATAGTGAGGCAAGGAACAGTGATACACAGTTCTGAGAGTGATTATTACTTGATGGAATTGTTCTACGTTGTTTATGTTAAGCTTTCAGTTGAAGCTTGCAGATTTAATTTATGGAAAATGCCTAGAGTGTTTGACAAATGCTATAAAATCAAAATGAAATAATTAACTTGTAATGAGAATAATAGGTCTAAGGACAAAGACATGAAAAGAACAACAAAAGTGATTCAAGGTGGGGGAGATGGGAAAACAATGAGCTCCATCTAATTAGAGTTTTCAAAAGGTAACTGAAGAGTGGGCTCATTGCAAAGGCTTTCTAAAAGCAAGGAAAAGGCATTACAGAGAGAGGTAGAATGTGGAGGTACAAATATTTATCTGGCTAAACATCAAAAAACCTGGCCATGGGTGAAGGTTTACTCTGGAACAAACAATTACAGCCAAAAAAGGCTACTTGATATGCTCAGATGAAGACAGGAAAGTCTTTCTTGAACAAGCTGCCCAAGTACAAGTTGAAATAAACAAATTACTTAACTGACTGTCCCTGAAACATGTAAAGTACAATGGTCTGTGAAATACAAAAGGTAAAATTATGAAGTAATACTAGAAGGGAGCACTGTAATCACTTTTGTAAAACAGATATTGTGGCAATTAGACAACTGGCAGATTAAGGTGCTAATAAATTTATCTATGACCTGCTCAATTTATGTGCATCTCAAAATGTAGGACTGTCCTTCCAACAGGATCTGGGCATTAAATTGCATAACTCTGCAATGTTTCTACCCCTCCCATCACAAAAAAAACCCATGCTTGTTTCCCAGCCGCAGTAAACTCAAACAGGAGGTGAGCTGCTGATGTAGTCAGTGTGGCAGATATTTTAGTTTGCTCACAATAACCGCAAGGCAGAGCTTGAAGACAATGTAGTGGAATTTGTTAAATAATATAAAATGACAGGGAGGCTACCATCACACAGCAATTGTACCCTAGGGTTCTGAAGAGGCACGAGGCAGAACCAAATGCCTCCCTGACCCCTGCGGGCACGATTATTTTGTAATAACCATGCCCACACCCTGCAGCTGCTGTTTGCCTTATAAAATATATTTCATTGTCCTGTGGTGAAGAAAGAAATTGTCATTCTTTACTAATTAAAAACACAAAAGGTGGCATTTAAGCTGGCAATTAACAGCTCTACTAGACCTAACATTTAAAAAGACTAGTCCAGTAAAGCCTACTGACCCTTCTACCTCAGATGGTTCTGAGATATCAGAGCCTGTTATGTCCTTGTAGCATGAGATTAATCTTAGTCTGGCATTCTAAAGCTAGGCCCTGTGGCTTTCTGGGGTGCTCTGTGGTTCTTTTCAATAATGTTTCTGAAAAAGAAACTTAAAAAAAACCACAGAAAACCTTAAAGCGCGGAAGGATAAATCTCTATAGTACAGGAATAAAATATAAAGTTGTCATCATAAGCAAGAGAGATAAAAGGCTGTCAAGTGCTTCCTGATTTTACAGGTAGATTCTGTCCTCTGGAAAGATTACCATTCCCTTAATTTTTACAAGTTCAGTAAGAGGATGTTGATATGAACAAGGACCAGTTAGCAAGTTGCAGGTAACTGCAAGCATTCTTAGTCAATCAGTACCTTGCACCTGGGCTGTGCAAGGAGGAGCCACTTCCTGCACGTCAGTGGTCTAGCTCCCCTTGACCCTTTTGTCTGCTTGTTCCATTTTTTTGTAAAAAGTTTTTTTCTCTTAGATGCTGTTTTCCTCCTGAGCCTGTTGTGCAGTCAAAGTGGGCTTCTGGTGTCAAGAATTTATGCAGCAAAAGGAAGTGAGGCTATAGCTCTGGGATTATCATGCCTGTGCTGCACAGGATAAAGTAGAAAACAGACTGTTTCCAAGAAAAACTTTCCATAATCATCTAGAAACACATAATAGTAATGTGAATATAGACACCAAGCAGTAAGAATAAGGGGAGTGGTAAAGATGCTGTTTTTTTACCACAAAGTAGAAGTCTTGTCTCAAAACAAGCATTTGAGATGCAATTCTTGTTGCGGTGAAAGACAAAAACCCAACATAACAAGAGCTGCGTAAACAGAGTTGCTTGAGGGTGTCCTTGCTATTGCTAGCATATGGTGGTCCCCTATTTCACCAAAAAAAAAAAAAAAAAATTAAGCTCACAGGGTTGATAGAAATCTGTTGCCCTCAATAAATTCTCACTTTTGTAAGACTGAGTTATGTGATTGCCCATTTGGGAAGATCCAGACTCAGCCAGCTGAAGCTATTTGTTCAGGTAACACGTACAAACAGGACAGGCAAACAATGCCAGGGCACAACAGGATCTAACAGGACTACTTTCTAATGCTGTTCTTCAAAAGACCCTTCATCAAATCATGATAAAGCTTCTCTGCTACCACAGTTTGCTAAAGACTCTTTGTAGTCTGAGAGCTGCTTTTAATTAATCAGATTTAATTTTTCAAATGAATTCCAAGTTTCCCCCC
>JAHLSL010008706.1:0-11007 GCA_025920805.1 Petroica traversi
ATCGTTTCCCTGCTCTCCCCCCCTCCGCCGAACGCCGGTTCGCGTGTACCGACATCTCCATAAAATGGCTGCCACGTCAGGCGAGGGTGGTGTGCTGTGCAAACCCTGCGCTGGGAGGTGGCTGCTGAGCAAAACCACGCCATTTCAGACCTCGCAGCCCCAGCTCAGCACAGAAAACGGCCTGGGAGCTAACCAGCCGCAACCTATTTTTCCCCCCAAAAACGATGTTTTAATGCTAGAGAAGCCCAGAGCTGGATACAGAAACAAGGGCTTGTCCAGCATTGCAGGGTCTGCAGCTCAAACCGTTCCCACACCGGCTATTTCAGAGGTGGGAGAGCAACTGCAACAGACACAGGCCAAGGGAAAGGAAAACTATGTATCCCAAGCCTGTTACTTGCTATCCCTACAAAACTCACTCCTGGGCTTCAGGGAGGCCTCAGCCAGCCCCTGCACTTTCCATGAGGGCCGACCATGGATGTACCTTCCCAGCACCTGCCTTTCAGACACGCAGCACAGAAGATGCTAGAAAATACATCAGATTGTGTTCCATTATTTATGCAAATCCCAGGCACACGGGTGGGGGTCAGCAGGAACCACAGCAGACCCAGAGCAACTTTTACCCCGTTGGGCAAAGTTGCATGAAATCACTCAGCTCCAACTTGGATTTACTGTCAAAGCACAGGTGTTGCTGGGCACCTGGAAAGGCAGGAGTACAACCCTCAGCTTACAAACTGAAAAGAGTTAACACCACCTCTCTCCAAGAATAATCATCTGCTTTGGGATACTTCTCTGGCATTTCTGTTTATTCAGCACAGGCCTTTGTATGTCCTTAGAACTGGAAAGGTGGGAGTCAATTCCTCAGTTAAGGAACTACAGTGGTGTGCAGGAACTGTGTTTTCTTCCACTCTAATACCCTTCTGCAGCCCAGGTGAATGGCACCGGCCATATCCACCTCCTGCACCACCCAGGGCTCCCACCAGGACTGGGCAACTTCCACATTCAGGTACTTCCACGGGTGCCAAGCTGGTCTCAGCAGCACGTGAAGTGCAGACACAGGTGCATTTCTGGATTACAGTACAGCAAAGTGATGGCTTTACTTCCTAGAAATCATTTCCCCTACTTCAGGTCAACCTCAGGAAGTAAAGCCCATTTTATGACATTGAGCTGACTCACAGCTCACAAATAAGCTCGACAGGATTCACTTGCAAATATCCTGTGCTCAATTGTTCCCACACTTCAGGTGTGTTGGTGTCACACACAGCAGGTTTGAGAAAAAAAGATGTGAAGGGGGAGAAGAGTAACCTCACACAACAGGCTTTAAATGTAAATGGATCAATTATGATAAATAACCTTTCAATGAAAACCCCAAAAGCACACGAGGCACTATGCAAATCTCATACCCCTAAGGACAAAACTCCCGGTGGGAACTCCTGCTACATGGCTCAGTTTTTAGCTCCTAGTCCTTTCCAAAACTGATCAAATACTTTCCCCTTTCAGTTTCCTCAACAAATTACACCTACTGCTGCTCATGTTGATAATCTCCACTTTGAAAAAGCATAGAAAATTATATAAAGTGAATAATACATTTTTATAAATGGTGTGCTTTTACACAATATTTTGTGTGCAGCATTTACAGTAAAGAAAGCACGATATGAAAAATTTGATGTTTTTAAACTGCATTATTAGAAAAGCTCTGTCGAAGTGCTACATGTAATGCTTCAACAATCCCTGAGGCTAATTTAGTTAATAATAATTTCAAACTAACTTGCCCATACTCATTTTAGAATTAAAAATTTGACTGCAATTTTAATACACCCAGAATACCATCCAAGTTTATACTAGAAGGTTACAGTAATTTGATAATATAAATATTCCCACACTATTTCAAGTTCTTGTGCTTAAGGAAGGTTAAATACTAGACATCAAGAATACTATTCAAACACCTGAACATCACATAGAGCAAATCTGATACAACAGACAGTTCAGAGTTCTTTTTTATTAATGTTGGTTAAAAATGCAGGAAGACAACACCAGAGAAAAATAAACAGGCCAAGATTAAATTAAAATTAACAAAATGCAAAACTCAGCAATATTTACAAACTAGAAAACAAAAATGCATATAGTGTAATTTCCAATTTTTGGAAGAGCTGACCCTTTAAATACAAAATGAGCAATTTGGTAATTGTACTTCTGCATACCCAGCAAACAAACATTTACAGTATTTCACACCTTTCCCACATCAAGGTTAAGTTTATAAAAATCTGTAAAGAATCTCATTACTCGACAAAAGTAAATAAAAATACTCTGAGCCAAAATACGTTAAACAAAACAAGCAAAGCATTTGGTGCCTCTTGTTAACAATACCAGTGTATATTTTATGATATAAAATGCCATCACCAGCAGGACAAAGTCTGGTTAAATTGTATAAAAATATTCTAAAATATCTCAACAGAATCAAAGTTCTACAAGCTCAAATAAAATTTGAAGTAAGAGGTATCTGACAAACAGGCACTTTCCAGTTTATATTTTAAAATAAGCTTTTTTTCATTCATGAAACTTTTTTTTGTGTCTATTTACTATAATTTACTACTACACCAGGCTTCTGTATGGCCCTCAGTTAAAGTTTAGACTTCTGAGATTCTTCAAAGAAAAATTTGCCTTGTATGTAAAATGGTGCAATGCAGCAATGGCTAAACCGACAAGGTCATTTTTCACAACACAAAAAACCTAAAAACTGAAATTCAAAAGCTGGAAAAACATCATACAGGGGCAAGGGCTGCCCTGAATAAAGGTACAGTACCTTTTGCCTAGGACATGGGCCCTTAAGTCACAACACAACTTTCAGAAATTGCTACCAAAAAAAAATAGGGTGTGGCATGCTAACAATCTCAAGGTCATTCCTTAAAAAGAAAGCAAAATCGGTAAAATGTTTTCTATTAAGCACTGACAGTAACCCAAGGCTGTCAAAGTAAACAGGGTATTCACAGGTTTTACAAAAAAAAAAAAAAGAAAGTTGATAGGTCATACCTCGATGCATTGCTGTGGACTGAACCCTCCTCTCCTTGACTTTTGTCCTTATTTCTCATCATCTTTTTATTCTTAAATATTAAAAGGGGGTCAGGGGTGTCTGTTTGCTTTGAAGTCCTGTGCCCAGGTATTTACTGTCAAAAGTTGAAAGAAAGGTAAGGTCCCAGTTCGTTTCACTGGCTTTCATTATCAGGAACAAAGTCCTGACGCTGCAATGATATTGTTATAACAATACACAACACTGAACAACACGGCAAACCGGAGATTTAAAACAAATAATAATTTTTACAAGAAAAATCCAAGAATAAACACAGGAGAGGAGCATCCTGCAAACTTTCCCAAAGTAACACTGGATGCAAATAATCTCTGTATCTTATTGCGTCATCCCAATACAGCCCAAATCGGTCGAAAATCAAAGTACTCAAAACGGCAGAAATCTAAGAATTATTATTATTAATTGCTCACCTACCTGATCCATGCACCGCCGCCAGGACCAAGTCGATATTAGTTTCGGGTAGTGGAAAAACATTAGATCCAAAATATTTAAAATGATACCGATAAAATACAAATTTCAGAAAATGAAAAAAATATATATATATTCTAATCCCAAAAATATGCTGCCGATAAAGAAAAAGAAGCGGTAATTAGTACAAAAATGTCCGGGGGAAAAAGCTCATTAGGAGAGCGCACAAAAATGGAGGTACGCCATGGCTTCTAAGCTGGAAAAACAACGACCTGGGCTCTCTCCACGGCTTCTTCTTTCCAGCAAGGCACGAAAAAGGAGCCCTCAAAAGCTGCTTTTCTGCCCGAAAAAGGTCCGCTCGGCCCCCGATTAGTGCCTAGGAGAGGCAAGGGGCTGTGGGGGCCCCCTGAGGCTGCCCGAAAGTTAGGGAAAGTTGCGTAAAGTGTTGGGGAAGGCACGGAGCTGAGCGCGCTCTCTCTAAGGCACAGCCGCCATCTAGAGCTCCTTCCCAGCTCTGAGCTCTGCCTTTGATTGACACTCTCTACATTTACCCCACAACTCAGGTGATGTACCATAGACCCACCCCTTCATTTCTACCAAAAAAAAGAGAGAGCCTCCACCTAAAGGGTGCCTGCTACCCCACAGCCCTGGCTCCTTCCAACTACCCCAGCTCAAGGGGCACCTTAACCCCATGTGGCTCAGGCACCCTTTGGAAGCCAGAAAGAAATGGAATTTGTGCCTTTTGTTTTAAAGATTTGCTAAATATTTCAGTGCATGGGCTAAAATTACTTCCTCCCTGGACAGGAAGTGGTGCTGTTACAAGCCATTTTGAAGGCATGGAACTGGAACTCACAGCCATGCAGGCAGCAACAGCCCACCCTGGGGGTCACCCCACCCAAGGGGCAGCTTCCCCCCAGTTCGGTGGCAGAATCCCCAGACAGCAGCTCTTCCCTCTGTCCCCAGTGCTGGCACTGGCAGGGGGCGACAGGAGCATCACCCACTCCCAAGCCAAGCCCACAGAGCCGAGATTGCCCTGCAGCTCCACAGCGCCTCCCTAGTGGTTTCCCCCAACAGCTCAAATGCAACAGCCACAGCATTTCCATCAGCTACACCAAGGCACTGTGGTCAAGTCAGTCCAATACCATCAAACTGCTCATTTCTAATGCACTTTCTTAACCCATTCATGGTCATTAACAGATTTTAACGTGACAAATTATTTTAAAACTGAGAAGTAGCCAAGCTGCACAACTTCAGATCAACCAGTGGACATCTCCAACACAACATCCTGGAATTGAGAAGGTCTATCACCGAGGGAATGGAGGTAATCCAAGCATCCCAGACCACTTGATTATGACTACCAGTTGTCTTCCACGAGCAAAACCAACTCTGTAAAGCACCAGGACATCTTGCATATTCACAAGCATCACAACAAGACAGAGCCATCAGCCATCAGGGAACCACTGGAGGACAAAGGGGCAATGGGCTAATTTAGGGTTCCAAAGGAATATCCACAGCACAGCATCCCAACAGCCCAAAACCATTGGCTTTGACCAGCAGAACCAACACCATTCCCTTTAATTACTCCACAGACTTGCCAGTCATCTCCTACAACCATCTACCCTCTTTTCACAAGGCATTTCACAGGAACTCTGCAAAGCCACAACGCATTTTAAAAAAATTCCACTTCACCAATTATTCACAAAAGCCTCCTTGCACCTCAACTGCAAGAACTAAAAAACCACAATGCAAGACCATTTCAAGCATTATTGGATAACACTAAGAAAAATCCTCTCATTTGACTGAGAAACCCTTCAGGTTGGTCCCAGTATCCAACTCCACCATAAAAACACATGGCAAAACCAAACTGGGGCAAGCATGTACCACCAAAATGGCTGGATAGAACAGGTATGAGCAACTCATCATGGCAAAAATGGGAATTTCTAAAGAAGTCCGAGCAAGCCAAATGGTTAAACACAGACAATGAACAGGATTTTGTTTGGGTTTTCAAAGATAATATCAAGGTTATCTCAGCATCAGTTTTATCATCTTGGTCCTCCAGCACAAAACAAAGACAACTTTGAGTTTCAGGTGAAACATATGGAGAAAAAATGGCTACATTTATATTATTCCACTAGAAACCTGAAAGGAAATAATGACTTCGAATATTAAAACTATTTAAAAATTCATTTGCAAAGGTTAATATGTCATCTGTAGCAGTATCCAAAGTAACTCAGTTTCTTCTCACCAAACACGTGGCACAGTATCAGGACACCAAGGCTACATGCAAGAGTAGTGAAGCACATTGGACACTTGCACACAACAATTTTAAGACCAAAGAGACTATTCAGGAAGTCTGTAGTCCAGGAAATCTTTTGAAAAGTTTCTGTACCCACACACAACCCAAGAACATATCTAAGAAAGTTATACAAAACATTCAAGTACTCTTTTATTGTCTTATTTTCTCAGCCTTCAATTGGTATCAATTCCATCTTAAAATAACTTCACAAAGTTCAGCAGCAGTGCCCTGACAACAGGCCAAGTACTGAAAACCCCTCATATTAAGCACCTGAATGAACAAGACAGCGAATAAAAATTCATTGGAAGTCATGGCAAAGTGAACATAATTTGCAAATGAAAACCACATTTGAAATCAAGTATAGCACAAAATTTTACCTTGCCTTCAGTACTTAGCTGAGGTATTTCTCAGTTTAATTGCAACCAAAAATGTAACCCACTTCAGTATCAACACAATAAAAAAATATTCAGCCAGAAAGGACAAACACAAAGTGTGAAATAAACCAAAACCTTTTATTTAAAGTCACTTTAAAAATTACATTTTCTCAAAAGGGGTAGCAACAGATCTTTTATCAAATTAATTTGCCTGTCATGCAAACACAACCCAACAAGAAAATTTTGCCACCCAGTCCTCAAATAAATCCACCATTAGATAGTCTCTGAATAATTCAAATGCAAGGTCCATTCTGATAGGATGATCACAACCCAGATCTTCTCTGGTTTAATAACATGAGAGTCCACGTTTTAACATCCTTTTCTTGGACAGACATCCCAGCACTCATGCATTAGTCCATTTCCTCAACCTCTCAATCCCCAGTGGAACTGCCATCTTGGTGTCTCATTCGTAGACTCCTTTTGACACTCTTCATCTGAATGGATTCTTTATGAAAAATTAGAAGAAAAATGCTGTTGGAATACATATAATTTCTTTAAACTAAAACATTCAACTACTGTATCTTGAAGATAATTTAAACATGTAACTGATACTTCATTCCATGTTACACAGTCCACAATATGTACTTTTTATCAGAAACAATGTCAAATATCAAAAGAATCAAAAATAAGAAGTTTAACCAAAATTTTTTTAAAATGCGAGAAATTATTAGAAGTCTAAGATCCTTTCAGGATCCATGAATTTCATTTGAAATTTCTTCACAGTGTTAAGCCACTAGAGAGATCTCTGGTGGGAAACCTAAGAAATTTGCTCTTGCAACTGTTTTCATTGCACTGGCCCATCCCCTGAAGCTGACATGGCACCAAGGTTCTTGTAACAAGCCAAAATATTTAAGTACTGTTCAAGCTCCTTTCTTCAAAGACACAGTTCCATCAAAACCAATGAAAACTGGTTTCTTACAGTCAGATGGTGACTGGAGACAAGACATTCCACCATCTTAACCCAGTTTTCCAGCTCATGAAAGATGTACAGTGCAACAGCGAACACACAAGCAAATGGAATGACTGGTTTAGTTACTGGTGAGAAAGGACACATGATAAATCAGATGAAAATGGTCACAAGTTACACTAGCTGCCTTTAGCAAGGCTCCTGATCCATATTCCAACTGTACTCATGTAACAGCAACCAAACCTACAGGTGAGTGACACAACTGAGCACACAACATCCACATGGATAATTACAAACCCAATGTTCCCATCTTCTTCCAAGAAATGGAAGCTCAATTTACTTCAAGAAAAACCCTACTCCACATGCAAAATTTAAGTACAGGAAGTTACTAAGTGTTAAGAAAATCATTTTGAAACTACGCTGACTGTATGGCTGACATGCAAAAAGGGTTTTAAAATGTCTTAAAGATTTTGAGTATTTGCACTCCAACGTCAATTTATTCTTTTGCATATGTATACATTTAACCTCATTTTAGTCTGAAAGCCAACTTCACCGCCACTCTACTCCCTGACAATCCTGGGCAGATTCTGACAAGAGATGCAGAAATTACCCACAACCGAGCAAAAACCAGTGGGGCCATCTAGTGGTCTCTGCCTCGGCATCCCAGCTTCCCCAGGGTCATCTCAAAATAACCAGTTACAGCTCAGCAAAGAGCACTGGGAGCAGTGCAACAAGCCCCAGTCTGACTTTCACAAGTACCATGTGTCCTGTTTTATGCTGTTCTATGGACTTCCTTGTTTTAGATACAACGGGAAAGTGCTGCACACAGAAGTGGAATATGGGATCTGGTAATTTCACTCTGCACTGTGAAGCATGCATAGCTGCAGGAGCATTCAACACCAGGACATTGATCTTTTCAGAAACTGAATTTTGAATTTTAAAGAAATGCTTTGTTTCAAACATTCAGCTCCTCATAAGTTAGGATAAGGTATTAAATATTTTGAAAGGTATCTTTCCCTCACAATAAGCTGGCTTTGGGGTTGCTTTGCGTTAGGTTTGGTTTTTTCCCAGTTCTTACTAAACTGATTTCAAATCTATTTAGACATTTTAAAATGAATTAAAATTTTGAATATTTTTTCATGGTAATACCTTGACCTAGGTATCAAAACATGAAAAAAATAACCACCATAAGTTGTCCATTATTGTCGCAATCAAACACTCAGAAGTACTAACATGAGTACAACGGAAACTCCATAAATAAGACCATTAAAATAATTTTTAGTAATTTTTCATAAGCTTAACATATAGAAATCCAATTCCTCACATCAACTTTCCCCACCTCTAAAAAAGGTAATTTAATTACATATTAGTCACCCTTGAGAAGCTCTTTCCAGTTGGGTCAGCCTTCTGCCTTAAGACATTCACAGGATCTACCAAAAGCAATTTCAGGGTAAATTTTCCAACTAGGTTCACCTATGTTGGATTGGACCAAGAACTTTTCAAGTAACCCCATGATGTTCATCTTAAACTCTTCTCTAACCCTTGTAAAATAACTAGCAGTAATCAGAACTGATGAGGTATTATAATTACAATATTATAATTAAGAACACATTCTTGTTCTCCAACTCATTATACACCAAAAAGATGCCATAGGAATGCCCAAATTATTAATAGCAGCCTCTATACTTGTGAAATCTACATGTGCTTTAACTTTAAAAGATTTCACAGCATTTGTTTACTTATGAATTAAGGCACATTTTACTAAGAAATTCAGTAACGTTACAAAAATATACTCCTCCATGAAGACATATGCAATGAGGTAGATACTGAAAAAACTCTTTTTTTTCCTAGATGACATGACTACCATTCCTTCTGCAAAATCAATTAGGCATCTGCCCATTTTTCAAGCTTCTGCTATTTACCAGTAACTGGTTTGGTTTCCAAGCACTGTGGACATGAGAAGTCCAGTACTACTGACAAAGTTTCATTCAAACCACTGGTAACAGGTCTACACTCCCTGCCATCTATTCCCAACCTGCCTGAAGGTTCAAGGCAACAATTACAAAACATCTGAATTTACAAAGTTCTTCAGCTTTTTTGCAATTATTTGTTGTTGTATTACAAGATCACAGCAATAAAAGACATCCCTTATGGCCAAACCCATGGCTTCAGCCATTTCAGGTTCACTGTAACCCTGCATTCCTGACTGAAGTCAAACATGTACAACACCTAAGCGTAAGACACCAATACATTTACAAACTTTTCCAGAATGAAATCTGATGCTTAAACTTTTAACTGAAGTGACCTGCTTGGGAAAGGGAATTCACTCCAACAGAAGGAGCTGAATGGACAGAATGAGGTTCTGAGCAAACCAAACCTCAAGTTCTACATTTCAAAGCTCATTAAAGCAAGGTTTTATTGTCAATGACATCCCTGGTAACTTTTACACTAGAGGAAAGAAGTGTCCATTATTGACAGAAGTCCATTATGTTATTCTTAGCACAAACTAAGTGCTCTGAACAGCCCTAAGTCTGCTTTTACCACCATTAGGTGCTTCTTAAGCTGAGCAGAAAAGCACAACTCATGTATGTTTGAGTATTTTTACGTAAGAAAGGCTATTTGCCAGGTTTCTCAATTTCAAGGCTAATTCCAGGTAAGATGTGACTTTGTTCACAAATGCACCCTTTTGTGGGTATTATTTTTAAATAATAAATTTTATTGCATTAAGCAAAGTACTCCAATTTTTATTAAAGGTCCTGGTGTTTTCAAATGTTTTCTTTTCTCTTAAAAAATAATTAAAAATAAAAATCAGTGCTTCAAATAAACACCATATTAACTAAAACACCAGATCTTTCAAGGCCACCCATTTGAATGCTTTCACAACTGCTTTTTGGAGCAACTTCTTTTGTAGACAACTATTTCAATTACGTCAATTAAGGGTTTCACATTCACCTCTTCAAGTAAGGACTGTAAACCAGAACATGATGGAAGAATTCTCAGTGTGTAATTCAAAAGCTGAAGTCCTACTCAAGAAGCCAGATTTGATAACAGCTAATTTACAATCCAATGAAAAAAGCAAAAATGCACATACAAAGATGTAGGAATCACATGAAGATTAATATTAAAATGGAACTTGAGTCACATGATTCTAGCAGGTGACTGCAACTAGGAAGGCATCAGTGGATAGCACAGGAAGAGTTTTAAGGAACAGCTGGAGAAGAAACATATCAATATGCTGTTCGACACACACCTGCAGTGGGAAAAATAACTTAAGACTTCTGAAAGTAACAAAACTTACAGACCAACGTAACAGAAGAGATTAAATACTTATCAAAACTGAGCTTGTGTACACACATTAAAAATTTAATTCAAGTCCATGAACTCTTTTGCTACTTCTTTTGCTTCAGGACTGAAAACTAAAGTGATAAAACTGGTCCAAAATGAAATGGACCCAGAAGCAGCAGGAGGCCAGACTAACAAAGCCTGGCTTGCACCTTACCCTCACATACTCCTTTTCCCTTTCAGAAGGGCTCTACTTTACTCTTCACACTATGGAGTGGGTGAGAAGCACAGGCCTTTGGAGTACAAAACCAGCTTCTCTCCCAGCACCTGAGGCAGTGCAGAAGGCACTGGCTGCTGTTGGAGTCTGCTAACAAACACAACCACAGGACAGATAAAATGCACTGCCACCTAGCCACTAAAATGAGTGGATTTGCATTTTGGAACAACGTTTTCCCAAGCTATCTGAAACCTAAGGAAGGCCTTGCTCAATCAGGTAGCATGTCACACTAAAAGAAATGACTCCAAGAAACTGTGTCTTCAAGAAAAGCATATATTCCAAAGCACAGTGCTACAGGAATAGAGCTTCCCACTAAAAAAA
>JAHLSL010008711.1:0-11647 GCA_025920805.1 Petroica traversi
AAAAATGGGGAAATTTTGGGGAAAATATGGGGGAAAAATGGGGGAAATATGGGGGAAATTTGGGAAATTTTGGGGAAAAATTGGAGGAAAATTTGGGGGAAAAATGGGGGGAAAAATGGGGGGAAATGGGGAAAAAATGGGGAAAAAATGGGGGAAAAATGGGGAAAAAATGGGGAAAAATGGGGGAAAAATGGGGGAAAAATGGGGGAAATTTTGGGGAAAAAATGGGGGAAAATGAGGTAAAAATGGGGAAATTATGGGGGAAATTTTGGGAAATTATCGGAGAAAATTGGGGGAAAAATGGGAAAAATTGGGGGGAAAATGAGGAAATTGTGGGGGAAAAATGGGGAAGAAATGGAGAAAATTGGGGAAAAACTGGGGGGAAATTGGGGAAAAATGGGGAAAAAACGGGGGAAAAAATCGGGAAGAAATGGGGGAAAAATGGGGGAAAATGGGGGAGAATTGGGAAAAAATGGGGGAAAATTGGGGAAAATTGGGGGGAAAAATGGGGGAAAAATTGGGAAAAAATGGGGAAAAAATGGGGGGAAAATGGGGAAAAAATGGGGAAAAATGGGGAAAAAATGGGGGAAAATTGGGGAAAAAATGGGAGAAAAATAGGATTAAAATGATAATAAAATAGGGAAATTATGGGGAAAAAATGGGGGAAAAATGGGGAAAAAATGGGGGAAAAAAATGGGGAAAAATGGGGGGAAATAGGGAAAAATTGGGGAAAAAATGGGGAAAATATGGGGAAAATATGGGGGGAAAATGGGGAAAAATGGGGGAAAAATGGGGGAAAAATGGGGAAAATTTGGGGGAAAAATGGCGGGAAATGGGCGGAAAAATGGGGGTAAATGGGGAAAAAATGGGGGAAAAATGGGGGAAAATTGGGGGAAAATTGGGGGGAATTTGGGGGGAAATTGGGGAAAAAATGGGGAAAAAATGGGGAAATTTTGGGGAAAATATGGGGGAAAAATGGGGGAAAATTTGGGAAATTTTGGGGAAAAATTGGGGAAAAATTGGGGGAAAATGGGGGAAAATTGGGAAAAAATTGGGGAAAATTTGGGGGAAAAATGGGGGGAAAAATGGGGGAAATGGGGAAAAAATGGGGGAAAAATGGGGGGAAAATGGGGGAAAAATTGGGGGGAAATTGGGAAAATATGGGGAAAATATGGGGAAATAAATGGGGAAAAAATGGGAAAAAATGGGGGGAAATTTGGGAAAAAATGGGGAAAAAATGGGGAAAAATTGGGGAAAAAAATGGGGGGAAAATGGGGGGAAATTGGGGGAAATTATGGGGGAATTGGGGGGGAAAATGGGGAAAAATGGGGAAATTTTGGGGAAAAAAAATTCCCAAAATTTCCCAAATTCTCCCAAATTTTTGGAATTTAATTCAGATTTTAACGGAAATTCCCCAAAAATCCCCGAAAAATCAGGAAAAATGAAGATAAAAATTCCCCAAATCCCCAAAATTTAATGCAGGAGTTCTTAAATTTTTCCAAATATTCCTAAAATTCATCCAAAAACTGTCAAAATTTCCACATTTTGGTCCAGAAGCCAGCAAAAATTCCAAAAAAAAGGGAAAAAAATCAAAAATCACCCAAAAATCCCCCAAATTCGCTCAAATTTTCACCCCAAAATTCCCGAAATTTTCCCCAAAACTTCACGAAAATTGACTTAAGTTTCACTCAAAAATAACCAAAAAAATGGGAAAAAAACCCAAAAATCACCCAAAAATCTCCCAAATTTTCACCCAAAAATTCCCAAAATTTTCCCAAAAATTCACTTAAAATTCACCCAAAAATAACCAAAAATTCATTAAAAATTCATTCAAAATTCCCAAAATTTACCCCAAAAATTCACCAAAAATCCACTTAAAATTCACCCAAAAATAACCAAAAAAATGGGAGAAAAAACCCGAAAAATCAGCAAAAAATCCCCCAAATTTGCCCAAATTTTCACCCACAAATTCCCAAAATTTATCCAAAAAATTCACCAAAAATCACTTAAAATTGACTCAAAAATAACCGAAAATTCATTAAAAATTCCCTCAAAAAATTCCCAAAATTTGCCCCAAAAATTCACTAAAAATTCACTTAAAATTCACCCAAAAATAACCAAAAATTCATTAAAAATTCCTTCAAAAATTTCCCAAAATTTACCCCAAAAATTCACCAAAAATTCATTCAAAATTTATTAAAAAACCCCAACATTTACCCCGAAAATTCACCAAAAATTCACTTTAAATTCACCCAAAAATAACCAAAAAAATGGGAAAAAAACCCCAAAAATCACCCAAATTAGCCCAAATTTTCACCCAAAAATTCACTTAAAATTCACCCAAAAATAACCAAAAATTCATTAAAAATTCACCCAAAAATTCACCAAAATCCACTTAAAACTCACCCAAAAATAACCAAAAAAATGGGAAAAAAATCCCAAAAATCAGCAAAAAATCCCCCAAATTCGCCCAAATTTTCACCCAAAAATTTCCAAAATTTTCCCAAAATTGTAAAACTTTCTCAATTTTCCTAAAATGTGAGATTTTGACCCAAAATTCCCCCCAGCTCCTCCCCCACCTCCCTGAACTGGTTCGTGGGGTCGGCCCCGCCCTCGCCCTGCAGCGCCTGGAACCTGGTGAGAATTGGGGGAAATTTGGGGCTTTTTGGGAAAATTTGGGGCTTTTTGGGGGTTTTGGGGTTTGGGGAATTTGGGGGATTTTTGGGGGAATTTTTGGGATTTTTTGGGGATTTTTTGGGGATTTTTGGGGGATTTTTTGGGGGGGATTTTGGAGGCAAAAATTGGGATTTTTGGGGCTTTTTGGGAAAATTTGGGGCTTTTGGGGGGTTTTGGGGTTTGGGGATTTTTTGGGGATTATTTGGGATTTTTTGGGAGTTTTTGGGATTTTTTGGGGATTTTTTTAGGGGATTTTGGGGATTTTTTGGGGGAATTTTGGAGGAAAAAATGGGATTTTTGGGGGAAATTTGTGAGGAAAAATTGGAATTTTGGGGAAATTGGGGATTTTGGGGGATTTGGGGATTTTTTGGGGATTTTTTGGGGATTTTTTTGGGGATTTTTTGGGCGATTTTTGGAGGGGAAAATTGGGATTTTTGAGGCTTTTTGGGGACTTTGGGGTTTGGGGGATTTTGGGGAATTTTTTAGGATTTTTTGGGATTTTTTTGAGATTTTTTGGGGGGATTTTTGGGGGCAATTTTGGAGGAAAAAATGGGATTTTTTTGGGGAAAAATTGGGATTTTTTTGGTGTAAAAAAATGGGATTTTGGGGGATTTGGGGATTTGGGGATTTGGGGGTTTTTTGGGATCTTTTGGGGAATTTTGGGGGTTTTTTGGGATTTTTTGGGGCAATTTTGGAGGAAAAAAATGGGAATTTTTGGGGAAAAAAATGGGATTTTAGGGGGGATTTGGGAGGAAAAAATTGGAATTTTTGGGGATTTTGGGATTTTGGGGGATTTTTGGGATTTTGGGGATTTTTGGGGATTTTTTGGGGGGGATTTTGGAGGAAAAATGGGATTTTTCGGGGAAAAAAGTGGAATTTTGGGGGATTTTGGGGGGGATTTGGGAGGGAAAATTGGAATTTTGGGGAATTTTTGGGATTTTTGGTGGATTTTTTTGGGATTTTTTGGGGATTTTTGGGGGGGATTTTGGGGGGAATTTGGGGAAAAATGGGATTTTTGGGGAGATTTTGGGGGTATTTTTGGGGTATTTTTGGGATTTTTTTGGGATTTTTTTGGGGGATTTTTGGGGGATTTTTGGGCGATTTTTGGAGGGAAAAATTGGGATTTTTGGGGCTTTTTGGGAAAATCTGAAGGGTTTTGGGGACTTTCGGGTTTGGGGGAATTTGGGGAATTTTTGGGGGAATTTTTGGGATTTTTTGGGGATTTTTTGGGGGGATTTGGAAGGAAAAATGGGATTTTTTGGGGGGAAAAAATGGGATTTTTGGGGATTTTTGAGGGGATTTGGGAGGAAAAATTGGAATTTTGGGATTTTGGGTAATTTGGGGATTGTGGGGAATTTTTTGGGAATTTTGGGGATTTTTTTGGGAATTTTTGGGGCGATTTTGGGGGGAATTAGGAGGAAAAAATGGGATTTTTTGGTGGGAGAAATGGGATTTTTGGGAAGGATTTGGGAGGAAAAAATTTGGATTTTGTGGGGAAATTGGGGATTTTGGGGGTTTGGGGATTTTTGGGATTTTTGGGGATTTTTTGGGGATTTTTGGGGGGATTTTGGAGGGATTTGGGAGGAAAAAATTGGGATTTTTGGGGCTTTTTGGGAAAATTTGGGGGGTTTTGGGCATTTGGGGTTTGGGGGATTTTGGGGATTTTTTGGAGAATTTTTGTGGGATTTTTTGGGATTTTATGGGGATTTTTGGGGGGGAATTTTGGAGGAAAAAAAGGGATTTTTTCGGGGAAAAATTGGGATTTTTTTGGTGTAAAAAAATGGGATTGTGGGGTATTTGAGGATTTTGGGATTTGGGGAATTTTTTTGGGAATTTTTTGTGGATTTTTTGGGATTTTTTGGGGAAATTTTGGGGGGATTTTGGGGGGATTTTGGGAGGAAAAAATGGGATTTTTGGGGTGGATTTTTGGGGAATTTTTGGGACTTTCGGTCATTTGGGGTGAATTTTGGGGGATTTTGGGGGGAAATTGGGGATTTTTGGTTCATTTTTGTGTCTTTTTTTTGTCACTTCCTGTTTCCGGCCTTGGCCCCGCCCCTTCTGCAGCTCTCAGCCAATCGCTGCTCTCGCTGCTCCGCCGGGTGGGCGGGGCCGACCCTCAGCGCTTCCGGGTGGGCGTGGCCTCCCTCGACCCCGCCCACGCCGCCATATTGACCCGGATGATGGATGATGACGTCACTTCCTGTCAATAAAAATGGCGGACGGGGAAAAAAAGGGGCGTGGTCTCTTCTTGGGGGAGGGGAAAATCGGGAAAATTTGGGATTTTGACCCAAAATTCCCCCAAATTTGAGTTTTTTAATAAATTTGGGAGTCCTAAAAAATTTGGAAAAAAATTCCCTCAGGATTTGCCCAAAATTTCCCAAATTTGCCCCAAATTTCACAATTTTTGCCCAAAATCGCTCGAATTTGGCCCAAAATTGACTCGAAATTATCCGAAATTTGAATAAAATATTTTACCCCAAGCGCCCAAAAAATTTGGATTTTTCCAAAATTTTTCCCCAAAATTTTCTCAAAAAAATCATTTTAAAAGTTTCCCAAAAATTCTGAAAATTTCCCCAAAATTTTCTGAAAATTTCCCCTAAAAATTCATCAAAATTCTCCCCAGAATTTCCTGAAATTGTCTCAAAATTTTCCTCAAAGTTTTCCCCAAATTCTCCCAATTTTTATAAAATTTTCCCCAAATTCTCCCCAAAATTTTGCCCCAAATTCTCCCCAAAAATTCCTTAAAAATCTTTCCAAATTCTCCCAAAATTCCCAAATTCTCCCCAAAATCCCCCCAAAAATTTCTAAATTCTGCTCAGTTTCCCCAAATTCTCCCCAAATTTCCCCCAAAATTCTTTAAAAATTTCCCAAAAATTGTTTAAGAAAATTTTAAAAATTCCAAATTATCCGAAAAATTCCAAAATTTACCCAAAATGCCTTAAAAATCTTTAAAAAATTCCTTTAAAAAGTCTAAAAATTCTCAGATTCCCTCAAAAATTCCCAAATTTTTTCTGATTTCACAAATTTCACAAATTTCTCCAAAATACCTTAAAAATTCTCCAAAAAAATCACTAAAAAAATCTAAAAATTCCCAAATTTCCTCAAAAAATCTCAAAATCTTCTCAAAATTCCCAAACTTCACAAATTTCTCCAAAATTCCTTTAAAATTTTCCAAAAATGCGAAAAAATTCCACATTCTCTCAAAAATTCCCAAATTTCTCCAAAATTGCATAAAAATTCTCAAAAAAATCACTAAAGAATTTTAAAAGTTCCAAATTCACTCAAAAAGCCTTAAAAATCCTCAAAAATTGTAAAAAACCGTAAAAACTCCCAAATCCCCTCAAAATTCTCAAATTCTTCCAAAAATTCCCAAATTTCTCCAAAATTCCTTAAAAATTCTATAAAAAAATCACTAAAAAATTCTAAAAAATTCCAAATTCTCTCAAAAATTCCCAAATTTCTCCAAAGATTTTTAAAAGTTTTCAAGAAATGGTAAAAACCCTAAGAATTCCCAAATTCCCCTCAAAACCTCCCAGGTTTCTCCAAAATTCCAAAATTTCTTCAAAATTTCTTCAAAATTCCTTAAAAATGCTCCAAAAACTCCCAAAAAATTATAAAAAAATCAAAATTGCCCCAAAAATTCCTAAAATTCTCCAAAATTCTTTAAAAATTTTACAAAAATTTCGTTTGAAAATTCTAAAAAATTCCAAATTCCTCAAAAATTCTCAAATTTTTCTCAAAATTCTCAAATTTTTCCAACATTCCTTAAAATTTTCCCCCCAAATTTCCCAAATTCCCCCAAAATCCCTCAAAAAACCCAAATTCACCCCAAAATCCCCAAAAAATCCCAAATTCCCCCCAAAAAAGCACAAATTTCCATATAAGGCAAAGTGGGCGTGGTTTATTGGCGCCGGGGGCGGAGCTTGATCCTGATTGGTCCGTAGGGCTGGGGCTGCTCCAGGCGCAGCCAATGGGAGGCGCAGAGATCTGTGGGGTGGGCGGGGCTTCAGCTAAAGAGGGGAAAAGGGGCGGGGCTTGGGGGGGAGGGGGAAAAAACCCGGAAATTCCTGGAAATTTCTGGAATTTCCCCAAAATTTTCAGGGATTTTTTTTGTAAAATTTGTGGGAATTTGATCAAAATCTGAAAAAATTGACCCGAAATTCAATTCCAAAATTCTCCCAAAATGTTTAAAATATTTCTAGAAATTTCCCAAATTTTTCAGGATTTTTTGGGGGGGATTTTTTGCAAAATTTCATAAAACTTGATCAAAATCTGAAGGAATTCACCCAAAATTCAACTCCAAAATTCACCTAAAAATCTTTTAAAAATTCCTGGAAATTTCTGGAATTTTCCCAAAATTGCCCCAAAATCCCAAAAAATTTCACCAAAAATTTTCCCAAAATTCTGCCAGATTCCCCCAAAAAAATCCCAAAATTTTACCTAAAATTTTACCTAAAATTTCCCCAAAATTCCCCAAATTTCACCCAAAAATCCCCCAAATTTTCACGAAAATTCCCCCAAAATTTCACTCAAATTTCTCCCAAAATCCCCCAAATTTCCCCCAAAATTTTCCCAAAATTCCCCAAATTTTCCCCAAAATTCCCTAAAGTTTCCCCCAAAATCCCCCAAATTTTCCCCAAAAGTCCTCCAAGTTTTCCTTAAATTTCCCCCAAAATCCCCCAAATTTCCACCAAAATTTCCCCAAAATTTCCAAATTTCCCCCAAAATGATCCCAAGATCCCAAAAAATTTCACCGAAAATCTCCCCAAAATTCCCCTAAATTTTCCCAAAATTACCCAAAATTTTCCCCAAGACTCCTCCCAATTTTACCTAAAATTCTCCCAAAATTCCACAAATTTCCCCAAAAAATCCCATAAAATTTCCTACAAAATTTCCCCAAAATTCCCCAAATTTTCCCCAAAAGTCCTCCAAGTTTTCCTTAAAATTTCCTTAAAATTCCCCCAAAATTTTAAGGAAAATTTCCCCAAAATTTCCCCAAACCTCTCCAAAAATCCCCCAAAATTTCCCCAAAATTCCCCAAATTTTCCCCAAAAATCCCTTCAAATTTCCCCCAAAATTTCCCCAAAATTCCCCAAATTTTCCCCAAAATTCCCTAAAATTTCCCCCAAAATTTTCCCAAATTTCCCCCAAAATCCCCGAAATTTTCCCCCTCCCCAAAAATTTCCCAAAACCTCCAAAAATCCCCCCAAAAATCCCTGTAAATTTTGGGGGCGGGGCTTAAATGGGTGTGGCTTAAAGAGGGTGGAGCTTAAAAGTGAAATGTCAGGGTGGGCGGGGCTTAAAGGGGTGGGGCCCAAAGGGGCGGAGCTTCATGAAACTGGCCTTTAAATGGGTGGGGCTTAAATGGGTGTGGCCTAAAGTGGGTGGGGGGTTAAGGGGCGGGGTTAAAAGAAGGTGTGGCCAAGTGGGCGTGGTTTAAGTGGGTGGGGTTTAAAGGGGCGGGGTTTAAAGTGGGTGTGGTTCAAGTGGGCGGGTTTCAAAGTGGGTGGGGCTTACAGGGGCGGGGTTTAAGTGGGTGTGGCTTAAAGGGGCGGTGTTTTAAAGGTGTGGGCGTGGCTTATGGAGAGGGGGCGTGGCCAAGGCTCACCCAAACACAAAGCGAAGGTTTTGGCCACCAGGGGGCGTGGCCAATCCGGATCCAAGATGGCGCCGAGCTCCGCCCCTTCCGGGGCCTGGGCGTGGTCAAGGATCAGCCTGGGGGGGAGGGGAAAAATATTAAAAATTGCCCAAAAAAATTCCTAACTAATTCCTAATAAATTGCTAATAAAGTCCTAATAAATTCCTAATTAATTGTTAATAAACTCCTAATAAGTTCTTAATAAATTCCTAATTAACTGTTAATAAATTCCTAATAAATGCTTAATAAATTACTAATTAATAGTTAATAAATTCCTAATCATATGTTAATAAATTCCGAATAAATTGCTAATAAATTATTAATAAATTGTTAATAAATTGTTAATAAGTTTCCTAATAAATTGCTAGTAAATTCCTAATAAATTCTCAAAAAATTCCTAATAAATTTCTAATAAATTTCCTAATCAATTCCTGATAAATTCCTATAAAAATCTAAAA
The DNA here is from genome assembly GCA_025920805.1 of Petroica traversi. Taxonomy (NCBI): domain Eukaryota; kingdom Metazoa; phylum Chordata; class Aves; order Passeriformes; family Petroicidae; genus Petroica; species Petroica traversi. The sequence goes on from JAHLSL010008711.1 coordinate 8,773, forward strand.
CAATTCCTAAAAAATCCTAGAAAAATCATTAAAGATTCATTACAAATTCATGAAAAGTTAATAAGGAATTAATAAAAAATTCCTAAAAACTTAGTGAAAAAGCCTTTAAAAATCATGAAAAATCCATAAAAAATTCATAAAAAATTCATTTAAAAATCACAAATTCATTCAAATACATTAAAAGTTCATTACAAATTAATTAAAAGTTTATTAAAAAATCATTCAAACTTCATAACAATTATTTAAAAACTCATAAAAAATTCATTAAAAATTTATTAAAAAGTCTTTAAAAGATCACTAAAAATACATTAAAAATTCATTTAAAAATCTTAAAAAATTAATTAAAAATTCATCCAAAAGTCATTAAAAACACAGTAAAAGTTCACTAAAAATTCATTTAAAAATCATTAAAAAACCAGCCCAAAATCCACGCAAAATTAACAAAAAATCATTCAAAAAACGCCTCGAAATCATCGAAAAATGACCCAAAAATGACCCAAAAGTCACCAAAAATATCAGCAAAAAATCAGCCCAAAACACACGAAAAATTTTCAAAAAAACTACCTTGAAATCACCAGAAAATGACCAAAAAATTATCCAAAAATCACCAAATAAAAGACAGAAAAATTACCCAAAAATCACCAAAATAATGACCCAAAACTCGCCCAAAAAAATTAAAAAACCCCACCCAAAATCACCTCAAAACCACCTAAAAAATGAATAAAAAATCACCCAAAAAGGGATCCAAAATCACCCAAAATTCACCCAAAAAAAAGCAAAAAAATCGCCCAAAATTCACCCAAAATTTCCTAAAATTCCAAAAAACTACCTCAAATTCCCACAAAATCTCAGGAATTAAATAAAATCCCCAAAATTCTTAAAAAAACCAGAATTTACCCCAAAATTGCCCAAAATTTCCCGAATTTCCCCCAATTTTGGGCCCCACCTCCTGAGGTCGATCAGGGGCGGTTCCGGAAGCTCCGGGAGAACCTCGGGGGGCGGGGCCGGCGGGAGGGGAACGCTGGGGGAGGAGCCAAGAGGTCACTCAGCCCCTCCCCCACCTCCCCAACCCCACTTCCGGTGGGATCGCGAGCACTTCCGGCAAAATGCCGCTCACTTCCGGTCAACCCCGAGCACTTCCGGTAGAATCCGGACAACTTCCGGTCAAACCCTGACTTTTCCGGTCAAGTTCTGACCACTTCCTGTCTATTCCCGACCATTTCCTGTCAAATCCCAACCACTTCCGGTCAACTCCCGACGACTTCCGGTCTAACCCCGACCACTTCCGGTGAAATCGCCACCATTTTGTCTCATCCCGACAACTTCCGGGTGAATTCCGAACACTTCCGGTCACGTTTTACCCACTTCCGGTAAAATCCCGACCACTTCCTGTCTAATCCCGCCACTTCCGGTCCAAATCGAGTCACTTCCGGTTTAGGACACACACAAATCTGGATTTTTTTCCGTCATTTCCGGTATTTCTCCCTCATTTCCGGTTCAAAGCTACACCTCCGGTGTAATTGGACTACTTCCGGTTCAAACCCCGCCCACTTCCGGTCCGCCGCCATCTTTTCCGGCCGCCATTTTCCCTCCCGATTTTTAATTTTTTTGGGTTTTTTTTGTTTTTTTCTCCCCAAAATTTTCACCCAAAATTCCCCCAAATTCTCCCCAAAACCTCCGGGAATCCCTTCCGGTTCAAGCTCCGCCCACTTCCGGTCCAAACAGCACCGACTTCCGGTCCAAGCCCCGCCCCCACCTTGGCTCCTCCTCCAGCGGCTCCAGGGAAATCTCTGGGGGGGGGAGGGGCAAAATCAACAAAAAAGCCCAAAATTCCCCCAAAATTTTGAAAATTTTCCCAAAATCCCCAAAATTTGCCCCAAAATTTTCATATTTTTTTCCCGAAAAAAAATCCCGTTTTTTCCACCCAAATTTCACCTTTTTTTACCCCAAAATTCACCCCCATTTTGATCGAAATTCCCCCAAAATTCACAAAAATCCCAAATTTTCCCAAAAAGCCCAAAAATTCCCAAAAAATTCGCAAATTTTCCCAAAAATTTCCCAAAATCCAAAATTTTTCCAAAAATTCGCAAAAATTCCCAAAATTAAAAAAAATGCCAAATTTTACTCCAAATTCCCCAAAATACCAAAATTTCCAAAAAACCCCGAATTTTTCCCAAATTTCCCCCAAAATTCCCAAATTTTCCCAAAATTCCCGAAAAATCCCAAACTTTCCCCAAAAATCCACCAAATTCTCAAATCTTTCCAATTTTCCCAAATTTTCCCAAAACTCCCAAAAAAATCCAAATTTTCCCAAAAAATCCCAAAAAATCCCCAAATTCCCAAAAAACCCAAATTTCCCTCAAAATTCCCAAATTCTTCCAAAAATCCCAAATATCCCCAAAATTCCCAGAAAACCCTAAATTTTCCAAAAACTCCCAAATTTTCCCAAAAACGCCAATTTTTCCCCAAATTTTCCCAAAAAAATCTGAAATTTTTCTGAAATTTTCCCAAAAATCCCCAAATTTCTCCCAAAATTCCCCAAAATACCAAAATTCCCCAAAACCCCAAATTTTTCCCAAATTTCCCCAAAAATCTCAAAATTTTCCAAAAAATTCCCATATTTAACCCAAAACCCCAAATTTTCCCCCCAAAAAACCCTGAATTTTTCCAAAAATTCCAGAATTCTCCCAAAATTTCCCGAATTTCCCCCAAAAATCCCAAATTCTCCCAAAAATCCCAAATTTTCCCCAAAATTCCCAAAAAACCCCAAAATTTTCCCAAAAATTCCCAAATTTACCCCAAAAACTCAAATTTTCCCCCAAATAAACCCCTGAATTTTCCCCAAAATTCAAAAGAAATCCAAAATATTCCCAAA
>JAHLSL010008732.1:0-26743 GCA_025920805.1 Petroica traversi
GGCCTCCCGGGAGCCCTCGGAGGCGCCGCCCGAGGGCTTCGTGAACGCCGTGTTCCTGTTCTCCCCCTGCCCGCACTCGCGGAGGGAGCTCCGGCAGTTCGTGTCGGGGAACGACGCCCCGGCCTCCCCCGGAGAGCCGCCCACGGCGCAGGAGTTGGCGGAGAAACTCCTGCCCAAGAGTGTCCAGGAGCTGCTTGTGGAACAGAAAATCACCCTGTTCTGGGTGGACACTGCCGACTGGGCTCAGGTAACGAGGTTACACCGCACAGCTTTTAGCTGTGAGCACTAGCGGGACAATCGCCACGCTGCTTTTTGGCATAAGCAATCTTTGGGTGGTAGGGAACAGCGCCAAGGTTCACTTACTGCCACATAATCTTCACCAAGGGACTGAAATCTGGAATGGAGTCTCCCACGTGGAGATTGAGATACATCTGCAGTGGATTAGCTGTGCAGTGTTGATGGGATGTCTTGTGCTTTTAGTTATAGGGGTGTTATGGCTGTTCAGAATTGCAGACAAGCAGCCTGATAGTTCATGTGTGTAGATACCTTTTGGAAAAAATTCTAGCTTTCAATTCACTGGGAACAGTATTTACTTTGTTAGGTTCCTGTGAAGGCTGATAAAGTCCATAAAATCACTCAGAAAACACCTTGTTTAGATGCTATGGATATGTTTCATATGCCAGCTTTTCTGAAAAAGTGCAGTCTTTATTTGTTTGCATGAAAGCTCTCTGTTACTTTTATTTCAGCTGATCGAATGCCCGGATCATGGTGGCTACTGGACAATGTTTGAAGTGATTGGCCAGATGGGTGGCACCATTTTGCCAGCTGAAACCCTGGTGCAAGGTTTGAGTCATCCCAGCACAGATGCTGCTCCTGGCTTCCTTGGAGACTCCAGCTTCCCAGTGCCACAGGCTCTGCCTTGGGCCATGCTTCTGCCCCTGGATGCAGCTTTGAACTGCTTGTTCTCCCGGTCATCCGTGTATCGATCAGTGTTTCCCCAGCAGGAAGGAACGTTGTTTCTCAGCTTGCCTGGTAATATAAAAAATGAAAAAAAAATATGGATGTGCATGGTAGTAACTGCTCTCTCATGCAGGATCCTTGATGAGCCTCCCTTGTGAATAGTGTGTGTAGAAGTAACCTCAGATATTTAAAAGCCTAGGTGTTTGGGTATTTTTTTAAATTCTGCTTGTACTCTACTTCTTCTGGTATGAGAACTGAACCCATATTTCTGATTTAGCCTCTTTGGTCATCCATGCTCGTAGAAGTTTGGATGAAGAGCTCCTTGCTGGTCCCACCTTATAGAGATATACTCCCTTTTCTCATACAGTTATTCAGTCTAGCTAAAATAAGATTCCAGATCAAACAGATTAGCTTTAAAGCAGCATGTACTATGCCTGAGGTCTTCAGGGATCCCTCCATGCACTCAGCTCCTTGAGAACTTGGGAAGGAGGTCAGTTCTGTAACACACTGCTGCAGAGCATGCTCCCCGTTTAATCTTGGAACTCACTTTTTTTTACATTGAAGTTGTCTCTTCACCTATATGGAAAGAACCTTTTCTTCTATCCTTGCACAGGAGGGGAGGAGGAGGAAAGCTGTGCTGTGATCCTGGAACCTCTTGCCATGAGCCAAAGACAGCTGCAGTGTCCAGTCAGCATCGTCCTGAAAGGAAGCCTGACAGGTTGGAGCTTGGCACAGGCTGGCCACTTCCTCACAGAGAGCTGGATACTGCAGAGCTCCCAGGCTGAGCAGGGAGGGTGTAACAGGTCTCTGTTTCATCAGCTGTTAAGGAGTCTGGTGGCTGAAGAACTGCACGCGGTAAATCTTCCTCTTTGCCTTAAACTAATACCTGCTCTGAAATGAGCTGTGACAAAAGGGGTGGCAGTAATAAATGCTGCACTGCAAATTGCTCATTTGGAGCTAAATTCTGAACACTTTTTTGAGATCATGTAACTATAACCTGCTTGTGAAGTGTCTGTGCTCCTTAGGTCTCTATATTTGTAGATAATGTAAACTCTTTTCCCTTTTTTTTTCTTTTAAAATGCAGGTTGCTGAAGTATGTCTGTCTACAACTTGGTGCCCCTCCACTGCTGTTCTGTCACCACTTTCTGAGGATACTGCAGTTCTGACTGTGCTTGGTCCTGAGAAGACTGCTGAAATTCAGGGATGTAGCCTTGAAGGAGCTGTTCTGGAAGACTCTTCCCAAGACTGTGACACTCCCCTGCCAGAGATTGTGGATAGTGTATTGAGTGATATTGACATGTCACTGGAAGATTCTCTGGCCAGTCTGGGTAGGTGTCAGGAAATGCAAAATTCACCATCTTTGGATCATCTCCACATCTGCACTGGAAAAAAAATCTAAAGTTAACAATTTTCTCCCTGAGGAATCTCATTTTTTGGGACTTGTTCAGTGTGTCATCTGTAGCTAAGGCCTTTTGATGTTGTGCAAAAACAAATCTGTATGGGTGTAGCTTTCTGTTTTATTGACAGTGTTAGTTTGCATTAGCTTGCAGATAAAAGACAGCTTTGTGTGCCTGGGGACACGTTCTTAGAAGGAGGCTTTCTAAAATGTGTCACATGGGCCATCCCTGGCCAGTAAAGCCTTTGGGAGGGACTGCAGTGAGGAGGCTGCTTTTACTCATGTGTTTTGTGTTAGAGTGAATCTTATCTTCTGATGTATTGGCTATAAAATTGTCTCTCCAGGATCAAAGCTTTGGGAACTTCTGCCTTAGAGCCTCTGTGAAGTCTGGCACCTTCTGCCACTTACTTCAGCTTTTCTAATTTCTGTGTATGTGTGTGTTTGCTTTCAGGAGAAGAAACTCTAGTGCCAGAGTGGGTCCAACGGGAGCTGTCCCACACAGGGGACTGGCATCCTTCAGTGCTGGAAGGGTGGTATCCTGCATCAAATGCTTGTGGAGCAAGCTCGGATCTCATGGAGTCATTCAGGTATTTTTCTGAGTGTTTCTGAGGAATAATCAAGGATTTCTGCTTCCTGTTAAGGGAGTATGGCTGTAGCATTACTTAGAGTTCTAGAATTAAGAGCCTCTCTACTGCTTTTTTTTTCTGTACTTAGTTTACTGGTAGCTTATCTCTTGGTAGGGTATATAGAAAAAAGAAACTGGAAACAGGATGTTTGGATATCAGATTGCATGGATTAAAATCTTGGTAGTTTCAGGAGTTATAAAGGTCACTTAAAATGACCTTAAGCTACTTGTGAAATGATAGACTTCAGCTTTTATGGGATGGTAAGATCAGTGCAAGATACTGAAGATGTGGTTGTGTCTCACAGTTGGTATTTATTTGGAATGAGTAAGCTTGCTTTCTTCAAAGAGCTTGCTGAGTGAAACAAAAGAGCCTAGTGCAGGGAAGTTTGGAAAGCACGAAGTTGCTCATTGTGGTACAGTCATTGTACCACCGTAATACCCATTATACAGTAGTGCTTGTTTTGGTGTGGCCCTTCAGGGTGGTCTGGGTTTTCTGCATCTCTTAAGTGTTTTGGGGAGCAGGTGCTGGAAAAGTTACTGGCATGTGCTACTTGCTCTGTATTGCTGTGGACTGGAACCTAGAAAAACCTTGTTTCAGGTCTCAGGGAAGAAGTGGTACGTCTCCTGTTCCCACCTTTTTTGGATAATGGCATTGTTCTTTCATCTAGGCTCCTGCAGGTTCCGTGTGCAGATGGGAAGGATGATTCAGACCAGTCTGATGTGGAGCTCTCAGAAAGTCTGTCTGAGCTGTACCAGAGAAAATTCAGTGAAACCTCTGCTGCAGCTGGGCCAGGAAATAACAAAAAAAGACGTATGTATACTTTGGGATTATATGTATGTGTTGTCAGTAAAAGATGATGCGTGAACCCCAGAGATCTGTACTCGAAGTAGTACTTCATATTTTTGTTTTTATTTAGGGACAACCTCATTTACTTATTAGTATTAGGTTTGTCCTGTAGTAGAACCTAAATTATTGTAATTCAAGGCTGTGCAGTGACTGACAAAGCTGTTAAAAGCAGCATACAGAGCTCTGCAGTTTAATTAGCTGTTCAAAGAGAGTCTGCTCCAACTACTAGTAAATATTGCAACCTCTCTATTTTGTTCTAATTAGAGAAATAAAACACTTTCGTCTAGAAGAGTTTAATCATTGCATTTGTCTACAGTAACCACAGTTGACTTTACCCTAGCCTCCTGTATCTGCAAATCCTGCTCTGTCAGCTGTTTCTATTTCTGTGACACAAGATTGCTGCCTATATATATAACTTCTGATTAAACCTATATAAGTTCTTATGCAGACCAATATGCACCTGAGTTTTTATTTGGAGAAGTAGCTGCCTGCTACATTGCGGATATGTTGATTTCATGAAGAAATATCAACCTTTTGGGCCACGTTTCCCTCTAGAATGTTAGTAATTTCATTTCACAGTAATAAAGAATTTAGTGTTATTCTCTACCTTGGATGGACTTGTTGCCCCAGTGTGCCTGATGGAGCTCTTTTTTGTGCCATTGCAGGTGGGGTTCCTCGAACTCCAGTCAGGCAGAAGATGAAGACCATGCCCAGATCCCTGCAGATGCTCAATGTGGCAAGACTGAATGTAAAGGCCCAGAAGTTTCAACCTGATGCTGTGCCATCAGCAGTGAGTGAGAAGGTTCCACAGAAGCTTTCAGCAAAAAGATTGGATGAAAAGGTGGAAGGAAAGGCAAAGGCACTTAAAATATCAATTGGTGTGTGTTAAATCCTGTTATCTTTCTGTCCTGATATATCCATATGAACTCTTGATATCCTGATATAGGAGTCCTAGAGGATTTTTATGGAAGGGAGTTGAAAGGGTAATAATGGAGTATTCAGTGCCAAGGAGCAGATCAGTGTTTGGGTTTCTGTATCTTCAGCATGGCAAAGAGTAGACAATTTTTCCACCCTTCTCCCATTTAGTTTCTGGTTCTTTACAAGCTAGTCATACAGCTGTTTCTGGGGTTAGTTTCTTACCTTGTAGCCACCTGAAAAAAGCAATAAGGATTTGCTTTAAAATTTTTTTAACCAAAAGAAATAGAGGGAAGCACTCATCAAGGTATAACTGGAAATGTAGTCCTATTTACTAATTAGGCAGAAATAAAAAGCATTTCTTGACTGCTACAGGAGTCTGAAAGTTTGCTGACCTTAAGCAAACTTTATAGGATGGATTTTAGCTTATAATATGTCAGATGCCTGGACCTGGGACTGCTTCTTTTAGTGTGCTGTTTTCTGGATACATCTTTGCTGGAGGAAGTATTTATTACCTCCTCTGTTCCCCAGTTCATCTTGGGGGTGACTGTTTAATCAGTGAGGTGTGGTGAACAGGCATTTAGTTAACTGAGACCATTTCCTTGCAGACTTCCAAACAGAGGAGGAGCTGCAGTCCCACTTGACTGCAAGCTACCAGAAGGCTGTTGCTGAGGGAATCCCCTCTTCTGTGTGTGCCCAGGATATGATCATGGCCATTAAAAGGTTCTTGAAAATACAAGATGCCAAAGAGAAGGAGGTAGGTAACAGCATGTGGGCAGGATTGTTACTGATCTGGAAGTTGGAATTGTTACTCTTTTGGGCTACTTTTCCTTCATGTTCTCTGAAGTTTGATGGGCAGTTGCATCATGATCACTGAGTGCTTCTATGTGTGAGGACTCAGTAGTGGAAAACTGGATGCTTGTAATGTAGGAAATGCAGTCCAGTTATCAGTTTACAACCTTGCTAAATGTTGCAAGATGTCTTTACTTGACATCGACCTCCTTACAAATTCTAATTTCTAAGACAGTATTTAAAAAAATACATTCTTGCAAACCGTATTTTAAAGAAGGTGCATCTTTTGTTTCTGCATTACATGGCAAATCTAGTCCTGGCTTTGCCAGGGAGGAGAAATTGTTCAAGGTGTTTCTTAGAATTTTTAGCACATAGGCTTAAAATAACCTGAAACCAAAACTGATAAACCTGTGATTAATTTAACAAAAATACTGTAAGAGACAAATCCAAAGTGGATCCAGAGTGAAGAAGGCCTGAAGCTGTGAGCAAGAGACCTCTGATTTCAGCCTCCAAGTTGTTCTATGTCATCATAGCTTTGCAACTGAAAGGAAAAGTATTTCTTTTCCTTGAAATAAAAGGAAAAAAATGGAACTATTTCCAAAAGAGTGGGTTGGGGGGGTAACTGGGGTGCAGTGGAGGAACCTGCTCTTCAGACAGTTTTGAAGTTCTTGCTGTTATGTGTCTGCAGGTGACCTGTGTGGAAAGAGTCAGAAACCATCTCCTGAAGACCAGCAAAATGCTCAGACAACAGCATGGCTCACAGAAGGAGGCCAGAGTCAGAGAGTATGGGACACTGTATTTACTTCAGTTTCTGAGATACTGTGGAGTTGGTTAACAGTTTTTAATGGTGGCTTTTTTGTACTACTGGAAAAGTATTTACATGGGGCAGATATTTCAAGGAGAATTTCTGGTTGCAGTAAAACCATTTCATTAAATGCAAATATACTCATGCTGTGTGATAAGCACTGCAGCCTGTATCTGGAATGAGGCATCTCTCTTGCCACCAAATGAAATGCTAACTAAATTTTGCTGTCAAAAGGAACCACTTCCCTTGCCATTGCTTTTTTGAGCACACCTTTTGCAGTAAATATGCTGTTTCCACTAGAAAAAGAGGTGGTGGATAATTACTTGTTTTCTTAGGTGCCGACTTCAGGTATTTTTGCGCCTTGAGTTGTGCCTTCAGTGCCCTTCGCTTCAAAGCAACCCTGAGGAAATGGAGCAGCTGTTAGAAGAGGCAAGTAAAGTATAAACCAGGTTGTGTTTCTGCATGGCACTAGAAATGCAGACCTGATTCCTGCTTTTCCTTTGATTTTACACTAACACTTTATATTCCTTACTAAAATATCTGGTGCTGCAGCTGTCACACCTTAATCCATTTTCCAACCTGACCTTCTCTTCCAGGTGACAGATGTTCTGCGCATTTTATGTCTAACTGAAGACCCAGCCTACCTTACAAAGTTTCTAGAAGAAATACTAGAATTGTGAGTTCTTTAGCATGACTTACGTGTTGCTGGGGATTATGGTTGTATGTGAGTAGACATCAATCAATAGATTTGATTTACTGCATCTTTCTAATTCTCAGAAATTTAGACATGCTCCCTTTATTACATTTATATTTTGTTAAAGAAAAAGTATCTGATTAGCAAGTAAACTAATTAAAAAAACATTGATACTCAGTTTGTTCTTAAATTGGCATGTAAGAACAAGGATTTAGTTCAGTCTTTGGGACTGAAATACCAACAGTCTTGAGGAGGGATGTATTTCATGTGAGTTCTCTCTGATGCTCCAGGTATATGAATTCTATACCGAAGACCCTCGGAGATATTTATTATGGCCTTGGTACACAAATACCTCCGAAGCTGGCATCTGTTCTGCCTTCAGACTTCTTTAGTGATGACTCCATGACTCTGGATAGCAAATCTCCAGGCCTTCCACCCTCTTTATCTTCTGTCTTAACTCCTGGTGCTGTTTGCACTGAGAGTGATCAGCTGGAGGAGCTGCGCACCAGATCTGCCAAAAAGAGAAGGTAGTAATTCCAAACAGGAGGCAACTTTTAGTTCACTATAGGAAAAAATAATCTTGATTCTGTATTTGTATCTTACGCAAAAGTAGAGTTCAGGAGTATCTTCTGTGAGGGGAGAAACATGTTATGCTGTGTAGTAGCTGACTTATATTGTTAAAAGTTATTTATCTGAGATCTGTGTTGGCGATTCTGGGTTCATATTAGCACATTGTGAATGAGTTCCAATACCAACCTTAGTTAGGAATAGCTTTCTATATTGCAAATCATATCTCAGTGTTGTAGTAAGTGAGGTATCGACGCAGTTTGCAATTTGAATTTAGGTAAACGCTTCCTATCTCTCAGGTCAAATGCAAGTTTAGTTGTTAGTAGGTTTGATAACTGCATTTGATCGTCCTTTAACTTAATTTTTGTGTATTTTCTGAAGGAATAATGTGTTAGCCAGACACAGGAGCATGACTGAAGCACCACAGAACTTGCGTCAAATTGAGATTCCCAAGGTAGCCAAGAATCACATCAGAAAGGTAAAACTTTTTCAGAAGGATTGTGTGTGAGTTGTTATGCTTGATTGCAAAAACTCTTGCTTTGTATTCCCTTAGTAAGTGTGCCCTGTATCAGCTGTACAGAGATAAATTGTTCTGAAGGAGAAATTGCAATAATGTGTGTTTCAGAGCTTACAGTTAATATTCATACTCAAACATAACACTGCACTGCTGCTGAGGCTGATTTCTTGTTTGTTTCAGGAGAACTCACGTTCTTACCTTGCCACTGAGAAGTCCCAGCAGATGCCTTTGCTGCAGAAAGAGGCAGTGCAAGGTATATTGACTTCTGGCTTGTTCATGGAAAGGTGCATCTTCAGCACATGTTGTCCCTGTAAATTTTACTGAGCCATGATGAAATTATGCTGAGGCATACTGGAAATTTGAAGGAAGTTTTGCTGAGTTGTGCAAAAACTTTGAGGGGAAAAAATACGCAGTATTCTGTGTACTCATACACAGAAAACTTAAATTCTGTGTCCTCAAAAGAAAACCTTGACTCTTGAAATTATTTCCATCTTCTCTGTCCTGAAAAGAAAATAGGGACAAGAACGAACTATATCTGAAAATAGGATATATCCCCACAAATACTTAATAAAAATAAATCTCACGTGTGTTCTCTGAACCAAGATGTGCTTTGGTTGAGATTTTGTAGCGCACCTAATGTTCCAGTGGGACACTGACTGTCTGCTTCTCCTGCTATGGCATCTGCTTGTAGCTTATTGCTGGAATAATGCAAATAATACAAATTCAGAAGAGAAGGCTGGAATGGAATTAGAGGAGGACATGTTCCAGTAGGAGAAAAAACCCAATTTTTCAGAGCTTTGTAGCCTCTAAAAAGTTGTCTTTCCATGGTGGTATATTGTTCCTATCCCTAGTGGCCAGAAAAAATTGCCTTTGTATTTTTTTTCTTTCTCCTTTTTTCCTTCTGTTTTCCTTGTAATCTGGTCTTTTCTTGCTTTTCTTGCGTCTCACAGAGGTTACAAAGGTAAGGAGGAATCTCTTCAATGAAGAGATACTTTCACCATCAAAAAGGTCGCTGAAAAAGATGCTTAGAAGCCAGTCAGTATCTGCTGTGGAAGGCCTAAAATACAAATGCAACAGTGAGAGCAACAAAGGTAGGACATGACTTGTGCATGTAGGATTGGAGTGGAAGAGCTTTTGCTAAAATTCCTATTTTTGCATTCTCAGATCCATGAAACAATTATGATCTGTTTTTAATAAAGGGTAAAAAGAAGTCATTGCTGTGGTGTTTGGAGGGTGAATAATGATGATATTGAAACTCAAGCCTGTTTTTTACTGAACTCTTTATATCCCATAAAAAATTGAAGTTAAAAATACTTGGTTAAAAAGGGGTCTGTGAAATAAAGATAAAGAATGAAATTATCTCAGTAGGTTAACTATGTCTGACATGATACTATTGATAATATTGAGGGAGTGGGAAGGGAGTGTTGACACTGGACTGAAGTAATGATAGATTGTGAGTGCTGGTGACAGTACAGATGTTCTATATTGACTTTCATTCTTAAGCTTAAGTCTGAACAAAACTGTATTTATTTATTTGTTCCAAGTGCTTTATAATTGTATGATGTTATAGCTCTTGCTTGATTTTTAGATCATCGCAAGTTACTCACCAAGAGAGTTGCAGAAACACCACTACATAAGCAGGTGTCCAGGAGACTCCTACATAAGCAGATCAAAGGCCGGTGAGTTCTTTCTGAATTTCTTCAGTAAGTATTGGCTTCTAATTAGTGGATGCCTAATTAATGGCTATAAGCAGAATTACCAGATATCGTTGTGGTCAAAGATGATCTTCACTTAAGGCAGTAAGAGAATGAGTGGAGGCTAAATGCCACTGCTTTAGTGGGGGCAGTACTGCTTGCTTCATCATGTAAGTCAGGCTGCTTTGATTCCTGCAGCTATGTCTGTTGGGTTCAGTTGCTGATTCAAGGGCTTTTGAAGAAAAGGCTCCTGCTGTATTTTTTGGATTCCAGGCTGATCTGTAACATTTTCTTTCATGTAGAACTGTTACCTATACATCTAGGGAGCTACCCATACTTAATTACTTGTCAGTAGAAGGCAAAGAGCTCCCTAATTGCTCACTTACAGTAGCTCACAAAGCAATATATTGGTGTAGAACAGAGCACTGCTTCTCAGTCTGTGTGGCAAGTTCTGTTCCTCTTAATGTGCTCAGTATGCTAAGCCCAAGATGTCTGTTGTTTCTCAAGGTCCTCTGATCCAGGTTGTGACACTGCTGTTGTAGAAGAATCTCCAGAGAAGGCCATATATGGTGAGCAGCGATGTTTTTCATTAAAAGTGGTTTGGCTTGTCGTAGCTTGTAAGAGGAGCGTGCTTTGATTTGGCTAATTCATGAGAAGTCAGTCCAAAAATGTGGCACTGTTCTGTTCTGATAGAACCACTTGCTGATCACTGCTTTAACAGCTCTTTACTGTAGAAGTTAAGAAAGAGAGGTAGATAGTAAGTCTTGTAAATGAAAAAACATGAAGGTCTTGAAGGGTGAACAAGATTCTGAGCTGCTGTAATTACTGTCAAACCAGTACATGCTTATTTTTAATGTAGCTTCATCCTGTTGTGCTGTGACCCTGCTCTGATTTCTGTTGTAACAGACAGGCACTTGGCTCTGGGGAGTATCTCCTATGTCGGCTACTGCTGTTCCTTATCCCCTGAAGGGAAGAAAAAAACAGCATGTCTGGACAAGCAGGAAAATGAAATTACTACCAAAAAGAGACAAGAGCATTAACCCATCTTTTAACCTGGATGTAACTTGTGCTGAACATGCCTTTTCTAGCATTCCTTTCCATATAATTGCTAAAGAGGAATGAGAGTAATCATGACTTAGAGGAGGGGCGTCATAGTTTAGGAGAACATTTGTATGCATAAATATTCCAAATCTGAAGAAAGCCGAACCGTTTCTTCACCAGCTTGCCTTCCTGGGTGAGCTAGGTAATTGTAGAGAAGTTGAGAGCTGTTCCTGATGATGTGCCCATTGCTGAGGCAGGAAAAAGGCTCAATCGCCAATGTCCTTTTTCAGAAGCAGGTTTGAGAAGAAGCCCACGCATCAAACAGCTGTCTTTAAATAGGACCTGCTCTGGTGTTTTCTATTCCACAACACAGCCCAGCTCAAAAAATGCACAGCACCTCCACCAGGGACAAGAAGAAGAGAGCTGTAAATGGCAGGATGTAGAAGGTACTGAGTGGGATTTGAACAGACTGGTATTGCTGATCTGAAAAGCTGGCATGGATAGCTCTGAGTTTGATTTGATTTGGCTCTACAAGAGGCTGTAAGAAGCTAAGACCTGTCATGTAATATCTTCTGTAGACAGAAACTCCACCTCAGTAATTATTTTTTAATTGGTAATCTGAATTTTGAGGATGGTAAAGGCAGCTCTTTCTATGATGAATTCACTGCCAACTTAACAAACCAGTCAGGCCGTTCTAACAGAATACTACTGATTGTCAGTGCGTTCCTTAAAGGCAGTGAAATCCTTGTAAAATGTGCGACAGAAATCTTATAGCTTACTTTCAGTCTACTCTGTGGCAGCATAAAGCAATGACTGATGGGTTCTTGCAGGCTTTCTCAGTAGGATTATCAGCTAAAAATGGTGACACTTAGTTCTTTGTATTCTACTTATTAGAATCCTTAGTCATGAACCAGAACTATCTAAAGCTACAAGCTATAAATAGAATAAGAGACCATTTTATGCCTTTTTTTACCATTGGAGCACTCTTTCTACAGATGGATATTAATTATATTAATTTCATAATGGGAGATAACAATAATTCTGGGGAAGCTTTAACACTTGGCTAAAAATGAACATGCCAGGGATGTGAGCTTTTTACACTACTTTTCCACACATCTGATGTGATTCAGACAATTGTGGCACATTACTTTTGTATTAGTTAAATTGTCTTGTTTCATTTTATAGGCCTTAACCAGCATTCAGAGAGTCCCCCTGTCCAGACTCCCAAGAGGTTTTTCTTTGGTGCAGTCATTGACGTGTGTAGTCCTGCAGGGAAGCATTCACCTGGAAGAAGGAGAACAAGAAAAGATTCCTTACACTTAGAGGAACTCACCTCATGTCAGGTAGAAACAGTTACCTCCATTTCTCTTTCTTCCCATCCTTTTTCTATTAATGTTTTATCAGACCTATGTGTCTTAAATTTAGTGTTCATTAAGTCTCATCCAGTGGGTTTTTAATGTTTCAAATCTTGGGAAGTAAATATGAAGATGGATAGATAATACTGCTGGAGTAGAACAAACCTTATTATTTTTCCCCTGTAGACTCCTAGAAAGACACCTCAAAAGTTTGCCCAGAAGCCACTGAATTCTGCCAGTAAGCTCCCAAGGAGATCTCCTCGCATTGCCCACAGGACGCCACAGAAGCTGGAGAAGACACCTGGCAGAAGTCCAGCCGCTAAGCAGACTGTAGCTAAATGTCTGGGAAAGTACTTTTCTCGTCCTGCGCAAAGGGTCAAGTCTCCATCTGTGCTGACTGACAACAAGGGGGTTCACTTACTGCAGGGAGCTGCTGAGGAATGCACAGCACTTAAACTTTCACCTCCTTGCAAAGAGTCTGGCTTGCAAACACCACATGAAGGGTTCACAGGGCTTAATGCCTCTGTATTACCTCCAACAGATGCAAATACAACTGCTTCTTCTTCCCCCTCTCCCGTCCAAGAAAGGTGTTTTACAGAACTTCAGACTCCAAGACGTTCCCTGAGATACCTCTCAAAATTAGCATCTCCAGTTAGTGCTCGGAGGCAAATCCTCACACAAGAAATGCAGGCGCAGTCAGATCCATTACCTCGAGCACCTAAAAGGAAACTTGAAGATCCAGGTTCAGAGTTGTGTACCAGCTCACCGAGTACAGAAATACCTCAGCTTGCTGTGAGGCCAGAGCCTATCTGCAGTTCTCCACTCTGTGAAAGTTCCGCAAACACTGTGACAATCTGCTCTGCTTCCCACACTCAGGCTGGGGAGTCTGATTTGGAACCTGGTGAATCTAAAGTATCTTCTCAAAAGACTCCAGGTATTACTGGCACTTCACTGGGGTCCCTGCTTCTCACATCCAAGCAGGCCAAATGTGAACCAGGTTCTAGAGAACAGAGCTTCACATGTGTAACACTTTCAGATAATAAGGAGAGTCGTCATGATAGTGGTGGTAACTGTTCTGTAGAAAGCCTTCAGCTTCATCAGTCTCAAGTTACTGAAAATACCCCTGTACTGGAGAAAAATAGACAGATGGATAGAATGTCTCAAAAGTCTCCTTCAAGAGAGGACTCGGAAGACTTGGAAAACCATTTGTCTCCAAAGCATTTTGCTGGAGGGCAGGAACATGCACAGGATACCGAGAGAGACTGTGAGCCATCAGTTAAAGGGGAGAACTGCAGCGCAAACACCTGTGAGCCCTTCCAAAGTGATTTGCAAACAGTTAGTGATGTCTTGGAAGCAGGAACTCTGCAGAGGGAAGAATATGTGGGGCTGAAGACTCCAAGTCTCAAGAGACGCCCCAGATTTGCCCCGAGCCCTTCTCCTCCTATGCAGAAATCTGCTCGTGCCTATTCCTTGCGCTGCACTGCAGACAGGAGGCAGCGGGAGGCTGCGGCACGCATGGGAGAGCCTCCCTTTGTAGCCAAGTTCTCCTCTCCTGAAAGTCGTGGCAAACCTCCTTCTGCCAGCCCACCAAAGTACGAGGTGGAAATTGAAATGCAAGCTTCAGGCCTGCCCAAGCTTCGCATTAAGAAAATTGGCTCTTGCTCATCGTTGGAAGTTCAACCTGAAGCAAGCACCAGCAAACCCAAGGGAGGAGAAAGTCCCTTCAGTGATTTTGCTATGACCTGGTGCAGCAAGCACCCAGGAAAACTGGCAGCTGCCTGTGTTTCTCCATCCTGCTGCCGTTCTTTTCACAGTACACCTGGGAAAGGTACAGGACAGACCTACATATGCCAGTCATACACCCCAACGAGCTGTGCCTCTAATGTCACCTCCCCATTCAGGTTGGAAGCAGGAGGTCTCCAGACACCTTCTCCAAAGCAGAAGGGGAAGACTACTCCTGAGGCCATCAATGACTGGCCTCGGAGGAAGAGAGCAGCAGGCAGCACTGCTAATGTGAGCTGTGGTCAGAGTGAGAGGAATGCTGATGAATGGACACGGCTGTCAGCAGGCAGAGGGAGAACGATGAGGATCTCAGAACATGGCACCAGCAAAGTAACAAATACTCTTGGGGAATTTGAACTGGAAGGGATTTGCAGGCTCCAAGATCAAGCATCTCCTAGTGACTCTGAACCCAGGGCTGAAGAGGACTCTGCCATCGGAACTTTTGGCTTGAAATCTCGGAAGCGGGTCTTTACTTACCTCTCACCAGAAAAGGAGGAGAATCACAGTGCCAAGAGATCACGGGCTGATAGGGACAGCTTGGATCTCACTGGCTTTTCCACAGATGAAGGCAACAGAAGCAAATCAAGGACAGACTCTGTACTTCCTGAGAAACCAGGAGTGTGTACTCTCAAAACACTGGAGCAGCCCAGTTTTCTAGGGGATGATGATGTCTTCCTTTTGTCAGGTAATTAAATGGCATGAAAGACGCCCCACTGAAATTCAGATGTGGTTAAAAATGGGGTTAGACAAAAACAAGAACACCATTGTTTTTCTGTGTAATTATCTGAGGGAGAGTGAGGTGAAAGGGGAGTGGCTTGTGGATGACATGGAAGATAATTACGTGGAGAAGCAGACTGGATATGAGGAGTATTAATGACGGACGCGAGATCAGAGAAATATGAAAGAGCAGGAGGCTGAACAAACTAACAGGAAAGTTAGAGAACTTGATGAGAGAAGCTCCCAGTTGTATCCAGCTGGATTTGTTCAGTTTTGTGTTGATGCCACTGGCTGTTTCTACCCAGCATCCAGCACTGAAGCCAACAGTCTTAAGTCTAAAGCTTTGCTGTTTCAGTGCTTCAGACTGGTGCCTTGGGGGGATTAGTCCCATGGATGTTGGTATTTATTGGTGCTCCACAAGCAGTTGTCTCTGCTTGTGGTGGTGGGCCCATTGAAAGTGCTACCAGAAATGATTCCCTTGTTATCAATAATGTATCAGTAGGTGTATAGGTTTAAGCTGCCTCTTTGCTTTTGCTGTGGGTACAGACAATTCAGCTGACATTGGTGAAAACAGGCTGTTCAGCTCTGTAAACAGAGCCATGTGAATTTCAAATACTTAATCCATTATTGTTGTAGAAATTACAGGGAACTGTGGCAGGTCTGTAGTCATGGCACTAAGCTTTGGTGTCTGTTTTCTCCTGCAAGGAAAGATTTGTATACAGAGGCAGTGTCTTACTCAACATTATCACAGAGAAAAAAGGCCAAACCTTGAAGCAACATTAATCTGTCTTCAGGACATGAAATAATAGCAGTGTTTAGCCTTAAGATGGTCCTGTAAGAGACCTTCTGTACCTACAGACCTTGTGTTTGTATTCCTAGGTAGTTATGGTTGTAACAGTTTCCTTCCAGGACATGTGAATTAACTGTGTTTAATACAAGTGTAGTGGTTTTCTGCTAAACCAGCTAAGAAAATTAAATGTGCTAAGAGCTGATTCCAGACAGCCATTTACCTTCTCGAATGCCAAAACACCACTGTGACAGCCTAGAGTTTGTTTCAGATAAACTATCACTTGTACTGATGGCAGTTTTGAGGTAGCATAAAGGCTATGTGTGAGACTTTACACTTGAGTTGTTGAGTGGTTTTGCTGCAGCATCTCACTGCTTCTCCAGGCTCCTCTCCACGTGTGAAGAGTGGACTTTCTGCCAGCAGCCTTCTAGCCCTGACCCAGTCTCCATTGCTGTCCCCACCACCAGCTCGGAGGAAACGTGTTCAAGGTAAGCACAAGTGAGGAAAGGCTGGGCTCGAGCAGACTGGCTGTGCTCTCTGCTTGCCTCCAGCTAATGAGAACAAAATCATGCTGTGCTGAGAGTTGGGCTTTGGTCAGAAAACCTGCGACTGTATCTGCCACTTCTGTGTTCAGTGTCTCAGTCTCACATGCTTACAAGAAACTTGGCATGAACTGAAGAGTTTGGAAGGAGAGGTAGCAATGAAGAGAGAAGTAGCTACATGGGAAGTGTACCTTACAGTTCTTGTTGTCTCCACTTGGCATTTGGCTTCTTGGAGTCACCAGTGAATTTTGGTAGACTATGGCTTTCATGTATTCTTTCTGTTTTTGTAGAAGAGGAATCTGATGCTGTGCAAATTGCAGCCAGCCAGGAGCTGTCTCCATTCCACATGATGGTTTCCAGGAGGCCTCGCCTTTGCAGGACCTACTCACGGAAAAAGCTGCTCAGCTGAAGTTTGGAGCCAGGCCAACATAGGAAACTTTGTGTTACCCCAGCTGTACAATACACTTTTTAACAAAGGCCAATATTTGGTGCTGGACTGCAGCTGCCTTCTGTTGGTAGGAGACTAGATGCAAGCACATGGCAGTAGAAATAAGGACCACTCTAAAATTTATGGTTTCTTTCATCCATTCAAAGCCTAGCTTGGTCTCTTTGCTAGTGGAAGCTTAGAGTGAGTTCTGCAGTGAAGGTCCAGTTCTCCCAGGTCAAGAGGGAGATTCATCACTTTTCTACAGCTTCCTTGTACAATAAACTGATATGAATTTTCACTGTGTCCCTTAATCCAAAATCTGTCTTTGGCTTGAGGGATGGGGGCTGCAGGAAGGAGGATGCTGAAGGCGAATGGGTACAGAACAAGCTGTGTGCTCCTACTGTGTCTTGTCCTGATACTAAATGGATCCCTCTGTTAATTGCATCCAGTTTGCCACAGCTTAGTGGGAAAATAACAAGCAGATTAATTAATTAGCCAAGTGCCAAGAGTACAGAAAAGGGAAAGATAATTTAACTGGGAACATCTTTGTAGATCATGAATGGTTTGGTGTATCCGCTTCTGGCTAGTGCTGGATAAGCAGATGCTGATGGAATTACTTCATTGTCCTTTTCTGCGAACTTGCAGTAAGCCAGAGAGAATTGGCTGGGGAAGTGTCCTTGAGAAGTAAAACTTGGATGGAATAACTGGAGATGACAGTTTCATGACTACTCTTTACCAAACCGAGTCATGGATTAAAAGGATTTAGGTGCCTGTGACACATTTGTGTTCTAACCCCACAAAGAGAGCAGGAGCTGTGGTTCAATAGCCTGCAAGGGGCTAAAATTGTGCATAATATTGGAATGGCTGAATTTTTTTCCTTGGGATTAGGATCTGTTTGTGCATAGCAGGATCTCGGGGAGGTCACCCCACTGTGTCTACTGACTGCACAGGAGGTGGAGAGCTATAGAGATGGTGTGAGGTCATCCTAAAACAAAGCATGGGAAACCAGAGGTTTGTAAGGTGGCCTTAAGGCTCTGAGGAACTAGATGGGGTTGAGTGGAGCTTGTTTCCTGGACACACTGCTTGTTGCAGGAAAGCTGTTAATTTCCTGCTGGGAAGAGGGGCAGAATCCTGTGCTCAAGTGATTATTTTGCTTCTGGGGGAGCTACACCTGCTTCAAGTATGTGGAGTGACACAAGCTTGGAGTCCAAATCTGTTGCTTACTTCCAAGTAAGATGGATAGTTATTTTTCCCTATTGAAGGTCTTGGTTTTCAACAGCAGGAAATAAAGTCTCTGAACTTAATCTTGTGCAGCTCAGCCACACACAGAGCCCTCAATAATATCCCCCCCTCAGTGTCACACCACTCCAGGCAGGGTCAGGATGTAGGAGATCAGAAGGTGTTTCTTATATCAGATACTGGCTTTTAACTTGGTGTGCTGCTCCTTTAGTAGTGATTGTGGCGGCTGTTCTCATTTCAGGCAGAAGCAGTGGCTTGGTTTTTAGGGTCAAGTAGTCAAGCACCCCTTTGCCCCTGCCCCTTGCCCTTCTTAAAGCAGAATCTGGGCTTTCATTTCTTGCTCTGCCAGAGTTAAACTTAGTCCCCCTTCCTGAGCTGTCAGTGTTAAGCTGAAGGATTGTATTTAGTCTCAAATCCAGACTGGAAGTTCTCTCAAGAATATGAAAACCCTGCTTCAAGCGGCTTAGAGGTTGCAACAAAAAAACAGAACCAGAGTTACTTTATCATGGATGTTTCAGACAATCTGCCGCTGGCTGGAGATGTTCTTTCTGTGGCAATTTAATGTAGGAGGCCTACTAGGTCTGGCGGGACTGCTTAAACAAAGCAGATAATGAAACATCAGGGCAACACTGTGACAGCAGCTGAATACCCATACAGTGAGATTTAAATACAATTCCTTTCCTACATACCCAGAGTCAGTGGCCCCTCTGACAAGTGACCATTTCATAAAACTCACTCTGCTTTATTAGAAAAGTTACAGTAGAAATGTAAAAAACCCAAAGTTACTACAAATATCTATGTACAAATTCTGAGTGTCTCCCTCTGAGGCTGCCAGGACTGAGCAAGCCCTTCAGCTGAGGATTTCAAATTGTAAACAAGTTTTTAGTGTTAAGAGGCCTGGAAGGGAGGTGTCTCCTGCTTCACAGTGTTCAGGCTGCTGAGGGAGCAGCCTGAACAGCATCCTGTCAGTGCTGCCTGGACTGGCAGCAACAAGGAGAATATAGGTTGATGCATCCACACCTTAAACACCCAACTCCCTCATGCTGCACACCTTTCTCTTCCTAGGCCTCTGAAATGTAACAGGGTTGTAGCCAGGCTGCCTCGAGGGGCTGGAGGGCTCTCAAACTCAGGTCAGCAATACCTGCTGCTCCCTGCCCCACGCCGGCTGAGTGCTAAGCCTGGCTCTAGAGCGGGTTTTTCCTCACGTCTATCATGGCTGGGTGATAAGGCACTGGGCTCATGTTCAGGCTGGCTCTGCGCAGCTCCCGGCGGGGTTTGGGGGCAGGAGCCAGGCTCCGTGGTGGGAGCAGCTCGTGGGGCTGCCCCGCTCTCAGCGAGTGCTCTGTGTCCCTCTGCCGAAGGTCGCCGGGGCTGTCGCTGGGCAGCGAGGAACGCCTCCATGTCGACGGCAAGGGGGCGTGCACCAGGTCCCTGCTCTCATCCCTGCCCCGAGGGCTCTCTTCAGCTGGAGGCACGGGCTGTTCCCTGAGGCTGGATTCCTCACAGCTGCCAAGCTCAGGGACAGCTCTGTCCACAGCCCCATGAATGCTTCTCTCCATCCCTGTTGGGAGAAATCGAGGGTACGGTGAGGTGAGTATCAGGATCTCTACTTACCTCATCAAAATTGGTGCCTGTATAGCAGTTGCTGAAGGACCGTACATGCACTGCTCTGGACTGCTCCAAGCTCTCATTCCAGGCATGGAAACTGACCTCCCTTTTAACTTGGCAGGAACAGCAAAGGCCTCACCTGGGGTTCCTCTCACCTTTGGTCTGTCCAGGATGGAGGTTCATGTTACTCAGTCTCTGGTTCAGCTCCTGGTTTGCCCACATGTAACGGCTCAGTTCCTTTTCCAGCACCTGAATCCTCGCCTCATACTGCAGCTTGCTGCTGGCCAGCCCCTCGTCCATGTGCTCTGCAAGAAAAAACAAGGCTATTTCAGCCTGGGAGCCCTGTGAAAGACAAAAGCAGTGTGACTGCTGCCCATTTGGAGAGCTGGGGGGTTACCACGGCTCTGCTGCAGCAGTAACTGCATGTTCTGCTCATGCTCCTTCTGCTGCAGGGTGAGCTGCCGGTCCATCTCCAGGCGCTGGCGCTCCACAGCCGCCTCCAGCCAGTACACCAGCTGCTGCTGCTCCTCCAGCTGCATCTCCAGCTCTGAGAAGGCAATGTGCTGCCTGTGCTGGTCCTCTCGCAATGTCACCACCTGGCCAGGGCCCAAGAGCAAGGAACACTTCAGCTCCTTCATGCCTGAGAAGATTTCCTGCCCTACTGAGTCCCAGTCATGTTAGTTTTCTGGTACAGCTTACAAGGGTTAGTAGTGCTGGGATGTCAGAGCTGCCTCGTGGATGGAAGAGCAAGGTGTGGCTGCACTGATGTGGCAGAGCCACTGCAGGGATCCATGCATTCTATGATTAGTTAAGCCCCTCTCCCAGCTGGGGCTCATGGAGCTGTAGCTTTGTGGCCTGACTTTACAGGGCAAAACTACAGAATGATGCAAAGAGAAAGCTTGAAACTGAGGAAAACAAGAGTTTGGTCAGATCATCATTTCTGTTAACAAGTGCTGTCAAGCTATGTTATGTTTATTAATGTGTTCTGGCTGGCTAATGCAATCACTAATAGCCAGTAAATGAAATACAGCTCCCACCAGCACAGAGGGCAGTTGTCTCCCACCTTGTCAAAGTACTTGCAGAGCAGAGCTCGTGTCTCAGAGGAGGAGAGGTAGCTGAGCTTGGCCATGAGGTTCATCTCACACTGGGACAGCAGGCTGGCTGAGGCCCGCAGGACTCGCTGCCTGCAAGTGATGGACTCGTTCTTGTACTCAATGGCTGCATCCAGAGCCTCGATTGCCTCATCCAGTTGGAACAAGATCCGCTCTTCCTGCCAGGGCAGAGCTCTAGTTACTGGGGAGCAAAGGATTTGCTCTGTCTCACCCTGCTCTAACCTTCCTTGTCTTCTCACTAGTGCTGGTGAGAAGCTGGCACATGCACAGTTTGGGATGTGGAAGGGCATCTGCTAACGACTTCATGCTCAGTCTTTACTTCTGTCCTACAACCTCCTGCTCCCCAGCCCCAGCAGAGGTACCTCTGGGGACAGCAGGGTGCCCTGACGCAGCTTGTTGTCGAGCTCCAGCCTCTGTTTGAGCAGCTGGTCCTTCTCCTGGCGCAGGCTGTTGATCTCCTGGCGGATCTGCTGCTGGTCGTGGGCGCTGCCGTGACGCAGCTGCCCGCTCTTCTCACTCAGCTCCTTCTCCAGGTGCTCCAGGCGGCTGGACACACGCACTATGTCATCTGTCAGGGCCTGCAGCAGAGGATGCTCAAAAGGATCAGCTCTGAAGGCAAGCCAGGCCCTCAGCCCCACTCTACTCTATCTGTAGGTCAAGTGATCCCCAGGCAGACACAAGTCAAGGGTTACCAAACCACCAATCTCAGAGGCACAGCACAACCAGACTCTTGAAGAGACAAGACTTCCTACCACTTCCCAATACCACCTCATCCTGGCCTGCATCCCTCTGCCAGACCCAGGATGGCACCTAGGTCTTCCAGCCTCCTCTTTTGCTGGAAATCAAGCAAGTTATTGAGGTGTCACACTCTTGTCCTACCTGGCTGGAGCGCAGCCGTTTGCTCTCCAGGCCATTCTTCTCCTGCAGTAGGGCTTCCTTTTTGGCCACAATAGCTTCCCGCTTCCTCAGCTCATCTTCCAGCTCATCCAGGGCCTGGCGCTGCTCAAGAACTTTATCCATCTCCATGTCCAGCCACTTCTTCTGTTCCTCAATTTTCTGATGGAGGGAGAAGCAAAAGGCATGTGTGTGTGTGCAGACAGCAGCAGCAATGCCCAGGACTGCTGGACTAAAGAGCAGCAGGGTTGAGATCCAAACAAGAGTCCATACTCCATCTTGGCTAACCCCCACAACCCAGACTTTGCTGGCTTTATCATTCCAGCTCCTCCAAGAGGCAGAGCTAAATTCCCAGCTGTTAAGGAGTTCTTGGAGGGCACATCTCCCATCACCCTTCTGCTAACAGACAAAATTTCAATGCTTCTTTACCAATGCTAGGATTTAGAAGAGATCCTGGTTCTAGGGGCAAGACAAAATCATAAGCCCTCTGCTACTAGATGCAAATGACATTATGGGCTGTCCTTCTCAAGGGTGGGAAGGCCTCAGGTCCCTGTTTTCAGATCTCCCACATCAGTCTGCAGTCTGCCAAGCATCCCCTCTGAACAGGAAAGCAGAGGCAGGCTTGCTGTGTGTACCTGCTGCTGCTCCAGGCTCATCACAGACCCGTTGCTGCCACTCCGCCGCTTCCTCTGGAAAGCTGCAATTTCCTCTGTTTTGATGCGCAGGATTTTCTGGTGCTGCTCGTGCTTCAGTTCCAGTTCCTGCATGTGAAGGAGCAGCCATGAGCATGGAGGAGTGGGAAATGTTTGCCCTATGGCCAGGGACTGAGGGACAAGTTATGTTCTCCTCTGTCTCTTTGGATACTCTCCATCTCACGCTCTCCAAGACAATCCCAGACCACATCAGAGCCCACCCACTGCCATCCTCACAAACACCACAGTAGCAGAGCTGCTCCTGCCCTCTCCTACCTTGACTCGGTGCTGTCCCTTGTTCACCTCTGTCTCCAGCCTCCGTTTCTGCTCGCTCTCCTCGCGGAGCCGCCGCTGCAGCTGCGCCTGCTGCCGCCGCATCAGCTGAATGTTCCTCTCCAGCTCCTGCACGCGCTTCTCGCTCTGCGCCGAGAGCGACACCAGCCTCTCCGTGGCCTGCTTCTTCCTGCACAGAACCTGCCCGAGGGTGAAAGCCGCCCTTGGCCTCGACATCTCCCCTGTGCTCTTGGCAGAGACGCCCTACTCTGCCCCTGCTCAGCACCGGGGTGGGCAGAGCCCTTCCTCCTCACCTGAGCCTTGCTCTGCGCGGCCGCCACGCGCGTGCGGTACTCCTGCAGCTTGCGCTTCTCCCCGGGGTCCCACGGCTCCTGGCCCTCCAGCTCCTGGAGCTGCTTCTGGCTGTCGCTCAGCTCTGCCCTCACCTGCTCTGCTTCCTGCTCCAGCTCACTGATCTTCTGGCTATACTGCCTGTTCAGAGCCTGGGCGTCCTTGCCTGCAACACAGCACCTCTTTCACAGCCAGAATCCTGACCCTTCCTCCCCCTCCCTGAATAATTTTGGCTGCAGATGCTGAATGCTCCCTTTCCCTCAGCCATACCCCAGGGAAGGGACAAACCAGTGGGAATGGTTTCTGTCAGCTGGAGGGATGGAGAAACAAGGCCCTGCCGCATACAGGGGAAGACTGAGCACAACAACACACGGTGAGAAGATGAGGATGGAAGCAGAGACCAAGCACAACAACTAGGAAGAGGTTTCATGGGAAATGGGTACATATTGCCCCCAGTAGCTCTGCACCTGTCTTAATGAGCTCCGTGATCAGCTCCTCCTTCATGCGGATGTTGATGGCCAGCTCTCGGATTTTCTGCTGTGCTTGCACCAACCTCCACTCAGAATCCTTCCCTGGCATGCGCTCCCAGGAACCAAGCACTGACTCCTGCTTCCCAAAGACCTCTGGAACATAGATTCCCAAGTAAGAAAGTCCTATCTTAGCAGCCAGGTAACAGAAGGATGATCTGATCTTGGATTTGTAGCCTGGCATAGCATTGCTCAGAGTCACCTGATGCTTCCACCAAAACACACACCCTTATCAGACTCTAGGAGTTCAAGTTTCTCCCTAACAAAAGCAGCTGGGTTGTCAACTGCTCCATTTCTGTCCTCTGGGCCCATCCAAGTGGGACATCAAGATCACTCAATGAAGCACTGCCCAGCCCATGGAAGCTTGTCCAACAACCTGTGGTTGCTACTTGCCTTTTGACAGCTCCAGCTGCTCCTCCTGAATTGAGTGCGCACTGACTCCACTTGGCTCCTCACTCAACTTGAAAATCTCTTTCTTGCTCAAATTTTGGATCCCATTTCTAGAAGGAGAAGCAAATTAATCAGTTTGGTCTGGGCAATGCTAAAGCTGTTCCCAGTAAGAACCCTCATGATCCACTTCCGAAGGAGAAGAAAACAATAGCTGTGGTCAGGAATGAAGGTAATGAGCTCCCCAGGGAGCAGTAGGGTGTCTGAGCAGCATCACTGACCCCACAGGCAGCATTTGCCCTTACATCAGACATGAGAGCTGAGCTGCAGCAGTGGACAGCCAGGTCCCTGCACAGGGCCAGGACAGCCCCAACTCACCGGCGCTGGGACAGGGACCGTTTCTGTTCCCATTCCTCCAGCTCCTCTCCTGAGGACAGTTCTGATGGCTTCTCTGAGTCCTGGCTGAGCTCCCTCCTCTGCACCACATCTCTGACCTCAGGATCACCAGCTGGGCGCTGGGCATGGTTTGGGTGCCTGCCTGCCTGATCCTCCCTCTGCAAGGAGGAGTTGCTGCTGAGCTTCTGGGACACAGAATTGGAAAGAGAGTAAACAAGCTGTGTGAGAGCCAGCATTAGAAAACGCGGCTCCCAGCTGAGCATCACTGCTAGACATAAAGAAAAGCAACAAAAGGGATTGAGTGTATTTTCAGGAGAACTGGTGTGTTGCCTGACCCAGCTGCCTGTGCTTCTGCTGCTCAAACACTGAACAAATCTAGGACTCGCCTACAACATCAAAGTAAAAGTCTCAGTTTTGGAGCTGCGCCATTTTTGCCAGAGTTGTAAAATTCTGGATGTGAACACTGAGCACAGTCCACTGGACTACACTCCTGAAAAGGGTCATGTTCAACAGCAGAGAAAAAGCAATTCCTAGAGTGGAGAGCAGCAAAGTGAACAGGCAGCAGTTCTGCAATGGCAAATCCTTATGCCCTCACCTTCTTGCAAAGAGCTCTTCCACTCTGCTCAGGGAGCAGCCCTGAGGGAACCCCACCAAGGCTGAGTGATGGAGCAGCATCCAGAGGGGCCGTGTGAGGTCTCTGGCTGGCAGTCACCAGGTGAAGGTTTTCCAGCAGTCCTGGCACACACAGGTTTGGCATTGCCATCTCCAAGCGCACGTGCAGCTCTGTGATCTTATCCTGCTGCTCCTGCAGTTTGTCACTCTAGGAAACAATAAGAAAAATGTGACTGCCTACATGCTGATCTGACACCCACTGCAGAGGAACCTGAAAGCTGAGCTGAGGGCATCTGGGCAGGAAGGAGTGGGGCAGGTTCCTACAAAGAGAGCAGAGCCCAGAAATACCTGCAGCTTATACTGTTCCATGGCATCCTCCAGGGCAGCCAGGAAATCACGGTTCTCTTCCTCCAGGCGTTCCACTTGCCTCTGCAGCCTGGCTACCTGCTCATCTTTGATGGACTCACACTTCTTCTCGGTGCTCACCTACTCCCCAAAATAAAAGAGAGGCAGCATCAGCATCCACCTTTGTCTTTCTCTTCCCAGGGCAGACTCTGCAAGGACACACTAGCTCTGCAGATCCAGATTCTTCCTATGCAATAAATCTCTCAGTTGCAGCCGAATCCAATTACTCCCTGCCTGCTGGGAGAACCACATCCTCCTGCCTCCCTAGAGCCTCCTGGACAGACTGTCCCTGATCCTTCCATCATGCCATGCTGGGGCTGCTGTGGCCACCAGATGAACCCAGCCTCAGAGCTGTAACACCCCATGCTACCTGAGCTTTCCCCAGCTTTGCGCCGTGTGCCTCGGCGCCCTGCTCTTCCATGGAGGTGCTCTCAATGCCGCTATCCAGCCCGGCCGAGGTCAGCTCGCTCCTCTCGCTCTCCACAGCGCACAGCCACTCCTTGACGCGCAGGACCTGCTCCAGGGTGAGGTTGCTGTCCTCCTGGAGCTCGGTGAGCAGGCGGTAGGCGGCGTCGGTGCAGGTGCGGTAATGGGTGCACTCGGCCAGCAGCCGGGCTGTGGCGTCGGGCGCGCCGCGCTTGGCGCTGCCCGAGCGGTGGATGATGCGCGTCTCGGAGCGCTGCCGCTGCTCCAGAGCCTTCTGCAGGTTCTTGATCTGCAGGTGCAGCTCCTCGATGTGCTCCGTCTCCTTGCGGCAGTTCACCACCGCCTTGTTCTGGATGTTCTGGGCACGGTTGGCGTAATTCAGCGTGTTGAGGCTCTCGTCGAAGTCGGAGGATGATGGGCTGACACAGGCGATCATCACGGTCTGGGCATTCCCCCCCAGAGAGTCTTTCAGGATCCTAAGGAACAGCACAGGGATTAAAATAGCAGAAATACAAAATAACACAAGAAACAGAATATTTTCAACCCTTTTCAGAGGTTAAGCCTAAGGAAAATGATGTCCTTGCTCTGTAGTTGGTTTGGCACTAGTGAATGGTAGTGAGGTGAATGGAACCATTCAGCAGAGGATTAACAGTTTGCACCACGGCAAGTTTCCATCCAAATAACTCCTGAGGTTGGGAGCTCCCTGACTTTGTGATCACTGTATATATGTGCTGCCAGGGGTCCTGCTGGAGATTGCAAAGGCCACCTGCTTGAGCTAAGAACTAACCATGGACCATTAAACAGGCTTACTGAAAGTACTTTTTATTCCCTGCCAGGCAGGAAGGGCAGGACACCCCATACTGAGACCTTATCTCAGCCTCAGCAGCATGGCTGATGCAAGCCTCATAGACTCCAGCACTGCAATGAGCTAGGCCTGCATTTCTATCCTGGCCTCATTGCTCCTCAAGATTCCCTACATAAAAACCCGCAGAGAGGGCAGACCTGTAAACTGAGCCCATGAGATGTGGGGGATCCTGGTCCCAGTGGTACCTGGTGATTTTGGAGTCCCTGTATGGGATGTGGGTAGTCTTCCTCCGAGGATCTCCCAAGGCACTGATGACGTTGCCCAAGGCCAGGAGGCCACAGTTGATCTGGATACTCTCCTTCAGCCTCTCCCCTGTGTTTCCCGTCTTCACGATTCGCTCTGAGCCCGCCAGGTCAACAAAATGAAACTTGGACACCAGGACCTGTCCGGCGGCGGGCATGGCGGGGGGACGGTGGTGCAGGGTCAGCCGGCCAGCCCCACGCCGCTGCTCCATGGTCACCGTGAAGATGGTGTGCGAGCGGCTCGACTGCCT
>JAHLSL010008957.1:0-27382 GCA_025920805.1 Petroica traversi
GGGAAGGGAAGGGAAGGGAAGGGAAGGGAAGGGAAGAGAAGGGAAGGGAAGGTTTCGGGAAGGGAAGGGAAGGGAAGGGACACCTTTAAAATATGGTTTATTCTAAAGAAACACAAAGGGACAAGTTACTCTACTTGGACAAAATTTTACACAACATATCTAAGTTCTTAGAGTAACTTTTATGAACATTTTGCATACCAGCAGGTAAGAAATCCCCTGAGTAATGATGAAGAAACAAACCATTAATCATCTTACTGAGTAATAATAAAAGATATCTCAAGCACATAGGATAAATAGAGATGATCTGCAAAAGGTGTCCAAACAGACTAGGATATCTTCTCAGATATTTGTGACAGTACAGTTCTGAGCAATGTAAACATGACTTAAATTGAAGCAAGACAAGGCTAGATGAATTGCAGTGGTCTTTTCCAGCCCCAATATTTTATAACCTTGATCAGCTAAAGGGTCAGGCTCAGACAACTCTAGTAAATGGGGCTACTAGACACTAATATGTTCCCCAGTGTTTAAATTTAGCATCAGTTACGTTCACTGTTTTCATCATTGCCCTGGAAACAGGCACAGAATGCTCAATAAATAAGTTTGCCAACAATATTGAATTAGGAAGAGCCATTTATTACCTTCAGGACAGAGAGGTCTTGAAGAGACCTTTAGAGAGCTTAGAACGCTGGACAATCACTACTTGTATGAAGTCTAACACGAACAAAATGTCAGATTCTGCATCTGGAATGGTGTAATCCTGGACGTTGTATAGATCAAGGGAAGAGAGGCTGGAGCAGAGCTTGCAGAAAGACATCTGGGAATTTTGGATGATACTCAGCTCAGTGTGAGTAAACAGTAGGTCCTGGCATCCAAAAAGGTCAAGCACATCCTAGCAGTATGCATTAACCATCAAGAGGAATCACTGTCCCATAATACTCAGTATTGGTGAGGCCTCTGTGTGCAGTTTTGGGTTCAACAAGAGAAGCAGGATAGAGAAATATGAGATTGTGTCCAAAGCATGGCAACAAAGATGGTGAAAGAGCTAGAGAGTGTGACTTATGAGCAGCAGCTGAGGGTGCTAAGTTTGTTCATATTAGAGCAGAAGAGGCATAGGGGTGACCCCATCACTGTCCACAACTTCTACATGAGGAGAAAAAGAGAGAGGGGTTCTGATGTCTTCTTTCTGGTGTCTGGTTCTGGGACATGAGGGAATAAATTAAAGCTATGTCAAGGGAAGATTTAGAACAGATATTGGAACAAAAAGTTATTTATTGAGAGAGTGGTCAAGCACTGAAACAGATTCAACAGGGAAATGCTTATGGTGCCAAGTCTGTTGGTTCAAAAATTGTTTCAACAATGCTTCCAGATATATGAATCCTCTTTTTGGTTGACTTGTGCGGAGTCATAAGTTGGACTCAATGATCCTCATGGATCCCTTCCAGCTCAGGGTTTTCTGTGATTCCACAGTTCTATGATTCTGCTGTGGTTTCAAGCTGCTACTTCAAAATTTTACCTGTGAAATATTTTGATTCATCTCAATGTCCCATCATCAGTATTTTCTGATGTGATAAATCCTATTCACTTTTACAAAAAATAAATTAGCTTAAGCAACAGTAGCACTGAGATTCCTATCTTATTCTATCTGCAGAAGTTATCAAATATTGTCAGTTCTGTTATGTAGTCCTAAATTCAAAACTGAGACCTATCTAAAAAGTGCAGTATTAAATAACAGCTCTATAGTTTGAAGAGGGACTATGGAGTGTTTCTCCTTATTAAAATAAATTTAAGACAGTCAATCTTACACATAAATGGAAAGCATACTCCTCCATTGTTACTTCTCCATCTCTTTTTTTTTTTTTGCTGCAGAAAGCAGGTTTGCCCTGAAGGAGACCTGTGAATCTCAGCTCTCGCAAGTTCTGCTGATATACCCATTCAGACACATCATCTAAACAGTGCACTGCTGTGCAGCTATATCTGAAGTTGGACACCACCATCTCCATTCTTCCTCCTTCTTCAGCAGCTTTCCAGGGGCAAAACAGAGTTTCTCCTGCATATTGCTGTTGGGATGAAGTTGAGATCCTGCCCTAGGACTCAGATAAGGAACTGCAAATCTTTGCACCACTCAGCCTCTTCTCTTTCCTAAGGCTTCCTCAGTGATGCATATATTTGGGGGAGTTTAGCTCACTTTCAGTCTCTGGTACCTGGGAGTAAATTGGATGTCTATTAGAGCAGTAAAGATAAAAATAACCTGATGTTAAAAATAACTCTTGAAAGTTGAGCTGCACACCTATTCTCACTGATGAATAGGTAAAATACACAAATCAGAGTGAGAGCCAGGCCTGCTATTAGGGTTTATCCAGGGATGTAAAAACCATGAACTTTGATTGGTACCATAGTGCTCTCAATTGTACTTTATCTTGTCCCTTTCTACAGTGTCAGAGTTCCAAGAGCAGGAAGAGCAGTGTCATTTGCTTAGCAAAATCCACAGCCTTTACCAAAAAACTGGGGTTTGTAAGGTAGTTTTCTCAATTTGAGGTTCATACAGAATCCAGGTATCTCACGTCCTGAACAGCTCATTAAAGAGCTACTTTATGAAAAGTAATACTTTATTAAATGCTAGCATCAGTCTTAAACACTAGGAGAATGAGTTAAACATTTCATACATGAAGACTATGATCACCTTGTGTCTTAGGTACGAAAGCTATGAGCTTCAGAATTTGAATAGAAATACTAGCATTCTACTTTTTTTTAAAGTCTTCCATGAAGGGTTATATAATTAAATCCACTTACAACTACCTCTAGAAATTTTCATCTATCATAGCATTTCTAAGGTAAAAATGAATCAGGTAGTGTTAAAGTGCAGTGGACATCAACACAAAAAAGAAGATCAGGAAACATGAAAGTGCAATGTTCAGATTTCTAAATTCTATGCCCCTTAACAGTTAAGACTCTCCTCCTTCCCCAGTACTCTTATGCATGTGCTTGCAAGAACATCTTATTCTCGTATCAATATGGGGATGCCAGTACTCAGGCCAGGGCCTCATTAGTGAACTCATCATTTCCCTAACCTCTATAGCAATTAGCTTCATCTTCCATAAGACGTGTTGGAGCACATCTTCAATGTCTTTTTTCTTCTGTTTCTTACAGATGAGACTGTCCTGCTAAGGTGTCTTTCACTGAGGAAATTCCAGATGTAAACAAGAGTGCAAGTGCTGTGCAGAGCATGTCCAGTGGATGCAATCAGCCTGAATATGTTGCTCCTATCTGCATAAACATGCACTGGGCACATGTAGCTTGCACAGAAAGGGGAGTTTGACTCATTCAGGATGTGCTGGCCTCACTGAGACTATGCGGAGAAAGTGGACCCCTCCCATGACACCCATCCATCACACTAATGTGATTGCCATGCCCCCACAGTGACCTCTATGACCCTGGTCTTGTAAGGGAAAGTGATTGCACAGGCCATTTTTGTATGTCTAGTAGCCATTTGCCCAGACTTCCTAAAGTCACGGCAAGCAGTTTGACTATTGCTTTCACGGATCCTAAATCCAAAAATTCTGGAAAATATCTTCCTTTTTTGGTGAGAAACAATGTTTATTGTCACCTAAACCACAATTACTTACCACAGCCTTAGAGTATATAAGGCATTTACACTGCTACAGTAACATCTCATCAATCTTTGAAAGCAGCTTTTCATCTATTTTTACTTTCACTGTTCTTACTCTAATGAAAATAAATGGAGTATAGCATTTGCCTTTTCTTTGTCTTGTTCTGCATCTTCCCAAAAGCAAAATCTAAGCTCTTAAATTTAAATCTAAGCTCAATATGAGCTTTCACTTCTGTAACACTTGAAAGTGCTTAAACTGAGCATATGTACTGTCTTACATACAAACAATTTACACACACACAAACACATTCTCTCTCACACACACAAACACTAATTTACACACACACACACACAAACACATTATCTCTCACACACACAAACACATACAAAGCTTTTGTACTGAGGTAGAGGCTGCTTGGTGAAATGAATAACAGATCAAAAAAGGTCAAAGTGCATTTGGCACCCAAACACATGTGCTTTTATAATGTGTGTATTTTCAAGAAATAATGTGCTGAAGCTCACCCACAACAGCTCCTTTTTAAAATTCCTTAAGTTCTATGAGTTTCATGAGTTCCTTGTATGCTTATAATACAACTCTGTTCCTCAAGACTGAAAAATCTAAGTTTTTTTCATTAGCTTGCTTTAAGTGATGCTTTCTTAAACCACTGTTTCAGGTATCATTGTTGGCAAAATAGGCATGGTCATTATAATGGACTGCAATAAAACTTCAAGGGCTTATTGCCATCTGGAAGAAATTTGTGGTAACTTTACATACAGCATTCAAATCTTTAGGAGGTCCCTTTCCTTCCTAACAACACCCTAGGGTGCTTTATAAACTCACAACAGATGTCAAATAATCTCAAGCAGCTGTAGGGAGCCAGTTTGATGTTTGTGACCA
Source organism: Petroica traversi (assembly GCA_025920805.1). Taxonomy (NCBI): domain Eukaryota; kingdom Metazoa; phylum Chordata; class Aves; order Passeriformes; family Petroicidae; genus Petroica; species Petroica traversi. The sequence continues at coordinate 4,506 of JAHLSL010008957.1, forward strand.
GTCCTGGGTCCTCTGCTTTAAAAAAAATATGTATGTGAAGCTACCTATGAATAAATAAATAGACAAATTTACCAATGTATTTACACAAACACATAGGCATATAATAACACTGAGGTCACAGATTCAGTCTCATTATGGGCCATTCACTTAGTAGTTGGACTGGACGATCCTTGTGAGTCCCTTCCAATTCAGACTATTCTGTGAAAATCTGTGAAGCTCTGAAAATGTGCATTATTATTATTATTACACATATGTACATATTTATCCTTGATTAAAATGTAACAGAGTGAAGAAAGAACAGAAAAGGCTACTATTTTTCTTACTTATATCTTGAAAATCAAGAAAACTCTACAGAGAGAGAGAAAATTTTCTTACAGTAAAAACAACACAGAAGACACTGCAAGTAATGTCTGTATAATCTCCATCATTCTATATCTTCTAGATTCATTGGACAAAAACCTCCAAGGAAAGACAAATATCTCACTGATCTACCTTGAGCTGGGACTAGATTCTCCCTTGAAAATGGACTCAAACTTTATCTTTAAAATTAATGGCAAAAGTTGTTAAAGGCAACTGCTCCACCAAGAAGATGGAAGCCTCTGAAGTTAATTTTAATTATTTTATTTACTCTTGTCCTGGTTTAGGGCAAATATTTAGGAGGAAACCTCTGGGGGGGGTCTCCTCTAGGAAGAGCCGGTTCCAATCACCCCTCCCCCTACAGGTCCAGGAAGAATTTCCTTAGAGAAAAGTGGAAAGAAGTATTTATTTAACAAATAGAATATTCACAAGCATAGAAAAAAAAAAAGGATAATATGAAAGCAATTAAACCTCTCCTTCCTCTGAAGAGATGGTAGATTCAGAGTCTGTCTGAGTCCGGTTCAGTTCTCCAGTGGGGGGGCCAATTGCCGGGCCCGGCTGTAGAAGTTGGCGAGGGGGTGCCCCCCAGGGATTTCCCTGGTGTCTTGGGCCCACGCGATGCCAACCAGTCCTAGGAGGAGGAAAAAAGGAAAAAAATACCCAGCAAAAGAAACAAAGTCTCTCTCTACAAAAAAGACGAGAAAAATCCGAGGAAACCCTCCGCTGTGTGCCGTTCCTGCACACACCTGAGAGAATGAAAAAAAAAAAAAAGATAACGCTGTCCCGCTGGAATGTAGCCTCTCCACTCTCTCAAGGCCTTGCTTGAAGTAAAGGTATCCTGCAGACAAACGGCGAGTGTTTTTTTTTCCTCCACTTTCACTCCCTCTGTCTCTCTGGGACTAACTTAAAGCTGTAGACCTCAATGTCCAGCATAAGCAAGAGGATGATTGGGGATACAAACAGGTCATATGGCCAACCCAGGACAACTTTGATACAAGTCTTTAGAAATTATGTATTTTGCTTACCTGTTCTCTTAGTCAAAAAAAAATCCGGTGTGGTCTCAACCTCTTGAGTCTTTGCAAGGGCAAAATTGTTTGAATATACTAGCTTCCATTCTTTTCCTTTCAGGCATAGACCTTAAAAAATAATTAAAAATTGTAATTCTAAGTTTCCATAGAATACTTCTGCTTTGCCACTACTACAAAGTTGTACAAACTACTAGTACTTCACACAAAGTATATTGCTCTTAGAAGAATTTAATTTTTTTTTCTGCATTAATGAAACTGGCAAACCCTTGCTTAAAGTATATGAGAAAAAAATAATAGTTTTTCTAACATACAGTGAATTTATCAATACCAGAGCAGATTGACCTCTTGCTATAGTACCAAAAATACAAGCAAAGGCCTAGAGTCTGAAGGAGTTTGGGTTTTTTCATTCTGTTATTCAAATATTTCTACTGAGCATTTGTGATTTCATTACGCCCTAGTTTCAGCTCAGGCAGAGTTAGTTTCTCCTCAGTAGCTGTCTCTCTGCTGTGTTTTGGGTACAGAATACGAATGGTGTTGGTAACACACTGCTGCTTGGGGTTTTGCTAACTTGTGTTTATTCTAAGTCAAGGACTTTTTTCTTTGACTCCTGCTCCACCAGTGAGGAGGTGAGCAAAAGAAACTGTGAGGGAGCACAGCTGAGACAGGTGACTGGAACTGACTAAAAGGATATTCCACACCTAAGGACATCATGCTCAGTGTAGAAACTGGGGGGAGTTACCTGGAAAAGTTGGTCTGGGTTCAGGAAGTAAGATCTGGCATCAGTCAATGAGTGGTGAGCAATTGTACTGTAGATCCCTTGGTTTTCTTCTTTTTTATTATAATTATTTTAATTGTTTATTATTATTTTACTTTATTTTGAATTCATGTTTTTTTCTTATCTCAACATACAAGTTGTACTTCAATTTTCCTCCCCATTTCAGTAGAGTGAGGGTGGAAGAGGGGCAGAGTTGTGCAAGTTGTCTGTGTGGAGTTTCATCTCCCACTGGGTTTAAAATCATGACACATGTTCACTGAGTTCCAGATTCTCTCTGCTTATCTCCTTCTCTTAAACAATCTTAAAAAAAGTATGCATATTTTATCAATTGATCTCACTAATCATAAACAGACCTTGAAAGGGTTTTTTTATCTTTCTGTTTTCCTTAAGAACATTGGAAGTCTATAACTACAGAATTTAATTCTCTGCAGCATAAGGAGAACGCCATTTCACTAGGTTTCTAGCAAATATAATGTTTGCTGTCTTTAGAACTTTACTGAATGCAAGGAAGACACACAAACAACAGGCAGTAAGTACATATTCCACCTACAATTTATATTAGTCTTTTCTCTTTGCAATCTTACCGGACTACTTTAGTTTCCTGCATCCCTTTCTGATTTCATGACAGCAGTTTTCAATTTACTTTTTAAAAATAGCTGGACTTTTTAGAGCAATAATGTTTCATAGTCAGGTTAACTTCCAGTTACATTGAACAGGTCTGAATTTAGTATCTCCCTCAAAATACTGAAAGGTATTCTGTATTTATTTACTTTATAAAACAGAGGATCCTAATTGTAACTAACCCTTTTGTAGCTATTCTTAGATAAGGTTCCACGAAGTCTTATAGAGATAATTATTTCTTTCTTAATAACTTTCTCAATAAGTTTCTTTATTCAACAGAAAAAAAAAAACTTTAATAAGCATCTATAAAACAAAAATTGCCTTCTCTTCAGTATTTCTTACCCCAGAGCATTTTTAGTTTCCTAAAACAGTAGGTTTTCTAGAAATCCAATCTAGCAATACTCCAGTATGCCTAATAAACCCTTGCTATTCAGACAAGCATGTTTCAGGAGAACACAAGGGGATACAATAGCCATTCTGAGGGTACTCTGTGGATTTTCACACTTAAAAGTAGCAGTGTGGTACTAGGGGTATGGTATAGGAGAGTACACAGGAGAGTATATGAGTAGTTTTTTACAGGATAATTCACCACAGCAATGCGTTTTTTGCTGCTGGGTTGCTCCTTCACTACGCCAACCATTTCTATAAAAGAATACCCAATTTCTGTCAAAAACATTTCACCATCACCTCATTCTGATGCTCTTTTACTGAAGAGTAGTCAGGAATTAAACAGAAGTAATTTTAATTAAATACGCCTTTAGGTTGTTCCTGAAGAGCATTTTGGATAGCCATGCTTTCTCCTCCTGCACTCCAATTCCTTCTACCAGAGCAGCTGGGTACTTTTTATTAGCTCCTTGATGGACATGCTTTTAGTGTGCTCTAAAGCTTTGCCAGTGGTGAGTGTGTCATCATTAAGAGAAGTGAGTAATACTTCTGAGAGAGACTGGAACAATGTTATTCATATTGCAGTAAAAGGATGATCAGGAAATCTGGTTAGGATTACAGAGATAATTACTCTTTCCAGCACTTGCCTCCCTGAAGGTAACCAACAGAAGTAGTCATCAAGGAAAACACCAACAAATCTTCCTGTCTTGCATTCAGTGACTAATTCCTTGGCTGCTGCTGTGTTCCTGGAATGGTAAGCAGAGACAAAAGCTTTTTCTTTTCCTTCTCATGATAACTACAGCTTTTCACCAAAAAAAACTATAGCAGCATCATGCACTGCACATGACAGCAACATCTGCCCCCTTGCTCCCATGAGCTTAGTACATAAACATATAGAATTTGAACCTGGGTATGTCACATCACAGCAAAACCTAGTGTCTGACAGTGAACCTACCATCTCCCAAACACAACTTGTCAGCCCTGTCTAGTCCAGTAATAGTTAATGAGCCACAAAGAAACTTAATCATATAGCATGTCAAATCTGGAACTTTACCTAGTTTGACTGACATCTGAGCACACACCAGTAAACTTATCTTTGTTACTCAAATTGTGAATTCTGATCTTTGTGCAATCCCCACTTCATCTGCCAGACATATTAGTAAGCCCAGCACACTAAATTTTACTCACAGCAGTTCTGCCACTAATTTAAATTCAAGGACACTCAACAGCCTCTGAGTTCATTCATGAGACCAATCATGAATATATCCTTAGCCCTAACTCAGTAAGAGAATTTGGATGAGGCAATAAATCTGGTTCACTCTGTACTGCTGGACCAGACTCTTAACTAAACCCCAACCTCAACAAGATTATAGCAGCACAAGACTGGTCAAGTTCAGCTCTAATATGAGTCCACCTGTCCTTTCTTGATAGGCAGTGTTTCTAGCTCTTAGCACCTGCTAACCTGAGTTCTAAACTTCCTAATAATGCTAGCATTAGATACTTGGGTATCTCAGCCCTTCTCACCTCACCAAAATTTAAACATCCTGTATTTATCCAATAGACTTCTTTTTGTCTTTGCTTTTGTACTAATCTTACAGTGATACCAGACTCCATATGATACCATTGAACTCTATGGTCTTTGTTAGATTTTGTAATGAATCTACTTATCTAAAACCAAGGATCAAGCATGATCTTTTTCCCAGCACTAGGCTCATAACTAATATAGGAAATTCTCCAAATCTTTAATTGAAATTTAGGCATCCAATTTTCCTACAGACAGTCCATTACTGCCAAATTCATGGAAGAAGCATATCTCTTTCTCCTCCTTTTCTGCTAATAGCCTTGTGATTCAATTGCCAGCAGGAAAAAGGAAAGGATTTCCCTCCTTTCCTTTCTTCACACAGGCAAGCCTGGAGTGAAAAACAAAAGGAGATTCCTTCTCTATTTGGCTTCTATGTCTGTAAACCGTTGCTTTAAGTACAGCCCTTTATCTGTCTCACACCTCTGAAAAGATGTTACCAGTACATGACCAGAAAAATCCACAGGGAAATAAACCATCATGTACCAATTTACTCTGGTAGAAAACTCCAAAATTACTGTAATTTAGTGTGATCCTTTTATCTAAACTCCAGCAAAAACTCTGTCCTTATCCTTAATACAGTGCTGGGTTTTATGACAGCCAAACATGAGAATGAAGCTGCTGTTCTAAGCTCTCTTTGGGATTTGATTGCTGCTGGAACACTTAGAACAGATTATCTTCAAAGTTATGAAATCTTGGCTCTTGGTAGAACCAACGTGCAGTAAGCTCTACAGAAGGCCAACTCACAGTCTCAATTAGAGCCTTAATGGCTAATATCATTAATAACTTTGGTAATGAGGCTAAATTTTGTTCCACATAGTTTGTTCTTTTGAGCCCTAAATACAAGTCAGCCCTATCCCTAATATCACATCTGCTGTTGGCTGGCAGATACAACCTACAACCCAGATTTGAGAGAAAATCTTTGTCATTCTGAAGAGACAGCGAGAGGCCAGGAAGCAGGATAAAACATCTCAGGTAAAAATGATTCCCTTTGTTTACCCAACTGAACTGATTTGACAGGGTTAGTTACAGTTACATCTTCTACTGCAGTAAAGTTGAACCATGACTTTGCACAATATTCGGTAGTAATAGGATATAGTATTTCCTGTTTCAACCATGAAAATACTGTCAGGTGTCGTGCTATTCTTTCTTTTGGATTCTGGTTTAATCTGACATATTTACAGTCATTTCAGAGAGTCTACTATCCACCAACCATAATCCCAAGATTAAATTAGGTTCATTGGTATTATGTGGAATATCTCTTCTAATTTTTACACTGAGAAACCTAGTGGTTCCTGTTCTAAATTTATTTTGTGGCATGCATTTTAATAGTGCTCATACTGTCACACTGAGGAATACACATCTCCAAAACACAGCACTAGGCAAAGGCTTGATTAGATCAATATACTCAGAATGGTGACAGTCTTAATTTTTCCCCTGGGAAACCTAATGACCAACGACATACTTGCTGTCACTCTGGAGCTTCCATTTACCAGTCCTTAATCTAGGCTCACACACCTAGGCTCACAGTTCAGACATATGAATTACATGCCAAGAGGGAAATTTAATCATTCCCATCTTAAACCTAATTTGAAATCTAATTTCAAATGCTGTATTTGTCTCTCTCAGTTTCTTGTTTACTAAAATGTAACAAAACCCAAGACTGTGCCCTGTGAAACACCTGGAGTCACTTGGTCATGCATGCTGGAATAGACAATGAAAGGTCTCCACCCAGACCACCCAAAGGAGAGTCACAATTGCATTCAGGCTAAGCTGCTCAGAGCTCTATACAGTCTGGAAGCCACTAGGGACATAGATTTCAGTCTCTCTAGACTGCATAATTTCCTTCACTTGTGAGCGTTTTTTCCTTATCTCCAGCCTGAGCCTCCCAGGTTTCAGCTATTGCCTGCTGCCTCTTGCCCTCCCAAATGTACCACTGTGAAAGACCAAGTTGTGTCTCTCTCTTGTGTCTCTGTGTCAGTGACAGAGTTGCTAGTAGATGCCACTGTCATCAACACCTCCTGGATGAACCAACCCTAGTGCCACATCCTCTTCCCACAGGGCATGAATTCCAGATCCCACTATTTTTCTAGCCTACACTTGATTGCACATCATATTCCAAGGGTAGTATAACTCAAGGGCCAATTGAAGAGCCATATTCACTTTCTTTGATCTTCTGAATATGTTCCTTCTGAGGTAGCCTAGGGTACTGTTTGCTGTTTGCATACTGCCAGGGCTCACTGCAGGCTCAGTTCAGTCAACTTCTTTATCAGGATATTCAGATGCAGCACTTAAAGATATGGTTTAGTGGTGGACTTGACAGTGTTAGCTTTGTTGCAAAAACATAACATGCCCAACCATGAGTGCAAGAATACTAACTATAGGTCCAGTTGCATTTAAAAGAGCCAGTCAGGTAAACTGATAGGGTGTTTATTAAATGCAACATACAGAGTATTTTTGGATTGTTGTCAATATATGCATTAACTGCAGAATGGTTATCACTAACAATATTATTGCAATCATAAACCTAATTTCCCAGATGGAAACATTTGGTGTAGATGAGGATAAAAGGCATAATGAAATGTGTCCCTTCTAAGGAGGGCAAGGAGGACAAACAATCTGTCCCTAAAAATTTCATGCTGAGTTCTCGTGCTGCAGTTAGGTACACTTCAGGTGGGACCGTGGTCAAAGTTTTCATTCTTCATGATCACATTGTGTGAAATATGAAGGATTTGTATTTTGGTAGCAGTTGTACAAAACATTCCTTGATATCAACAGAAAGAACAAGACCACACAACTTTGACTCCACTTCATGTTCTTCTCTGATGTTGTGGCACCACAAACCACTGATCTCCATCTGGTTTCAGTGTCCATTCAGATCACCATGGGCCCCATCATGTTTGAGCTTTTATTTTGTTCACACTTTCATGCTTCCAGCAGTAGGACTGATCCTAGAGATCTTTTTCAACTGAAAATTATTCTAGGACCCAAAGGACCTGTCCTGCAGAGTTACTTCCAGGGCTGACAGTGATGCAGTAGTCTACATTTTTTTAATTTCATGGGACAATCATTCTAATCCAGCAGCTCCACTTTTATATTTTATGTACTGTACCCCCACCCATCCCTGTGTTGTTCAAAACTTGATGAAGGGTCTGTCATCTAGGCCATTGAAAAAGATGCTAAACAGGACAGGTTCTAGGATAGTTCCAGAGAGCTCTGCTTTCCATCTCAACACGGGTCCTGACTCCTCAACCTCTATACTGATTAAGCCAATTTTTCACCTAGGTGGTAGGCCAATGACCTAGATTTTAACATGCCATCCTGTTTATAAGAATTTTGCAGGAGACTTGATCAAAACACCTGCAAAACTCAAGACAGACCTCCTACAAGGTAGAAAACGGCTCCCTCTCATCCACTTCCTTGACTTATTCCTGATAAATTGTCACAAATGGATGTGGGAGTTTAGATAAGCCCTTGATTTTGCCCAGGTCTTGGCAGCAGGCAGGAGCTTTATTGAGGTGGCCAGCACTCAAAAACCCACTCTCATTCATAAGTTCTTTTAATAATGACTGATTCAGTCTATTGTAGAATGAATTATTCATTAATACACAAAGAAACTAACTTACATAGTAAGACTTAAAGCAAAGTAATACACATAGGAATAAAGCAAAAAGAAAGACTACTAGTAGATTAACATATAGTGCATGATAAAGTACCTTTTTCAGTTACAACTAATGAAGAAATAGTGTAAGCTTACTTATACTATTTATCTTACCATCTAATTGTTGGTGCAGCACATTGAACTCCTTTCCCTCAATTTCTGGAAAAATAACCACGAGCTCGCATCCAAAACTTGGGAGAAGTTCCTTGCACCTTCAGGGTGTGCATGTAGAGGCTTCTGCCTCTGTGATAACTTTATGACTTTAATAGTCATAAAACAGTGTCTCTCAGTCATAGATATTTCTTTAATCTCTTCCCACATCAGCTCTCCAGATGAGGCTGGAGCCATTTGGCACCAGAGATGACCCTTGCTGGGCCTTTCAGCCCCTGGGTTTTCTCTTTATGCACCCGGCTACCTCTGGCAGGGAGGTGGCGGGGTGGGAGATAGACATCCTGCCACATAAATTCACACTGGCCATTTGCAGAAGTCTTATTTTCCTGCATCCAGAAATTGCTTCCAAGAAGACTTATTCTATCATTTTCCCAGGCACAAGAGTGAAATTGGCCAACCTGCAGATCCCTGGAATGTTTCTCTTGCAGATTTTGAAGCTGGTTGCTACATTTCCCTATCTCCAACCATATAAGATGTTGTAGGTTTTTTCAAAGACGGTCAAGAGCCGCAAGTTCTCTTAACATTCTCAGATGCATCCTGTTTGGTGTACACTTGTTTGAGGTAAGGTTTATTGAAAGTTCCTTGACTTAAATTATAGTCAGTCCTCACTCCCAGCTTTTGTATACACCTTTCTGCAATGAATCTCAATCATAAGCTCCCTATTCAGCCACACCAGTCTCCTGATATGCACAAGTGTTGCCCTGAATGTTGGGATAGACCTGTCTTGAAGGTAGAAGATGATGTCCTATATAACTGAATTCCTTTGTCCTTCAAAGCTCTATCTCAATTTCCTGAAGAGCTATTTTTTTCTTTTTCTTTGTGCCCAGGTATCTACTCTTCTACTTGACTTCTTCACTCCTGTCAGGATTATTCCCTGTTGCTTACAGCCAAAGATACCACTGACCATAATTTACACTACCAGTTCCCTTTATGAGTCACACCATTCACGAGCATCACAACAAACTGTCCCATCTAGAATCTGAGTTAAGAAGTACACACCATAAATAAGTGCATCTCTTAAAAATGTTTTGGGCAATGTCCTAAAAATACTCTTTTGTCTAGCTTAGTGGTAATCTACTTTGAACTTTTGTGTTGGTTTGACAGAGCCTGGTTTTTGGTACCAGAGGGACCATGGTGACTTGTGTGAGAAGTTACTAGAAGCTTCCACCATGTCTGACAGAGCCAATCTCTGACGGCTCTGAAGATGGACATGCTGCTGGCCTAATTAGAGAGCTTGGTAGAGTCTCTGTGATAACATATTTAAGAAGAAAATCAAAACAGCATGCAATTTTTCCCCATGGGGAGGTACCATGGACACCACTGCAGCCACTGCCATCTTAGTGTGACCCACAGGGAGCCTTGCCTGCTTGGCAACCCCTGGCCAACCACACTCTGGGTGAAAAGGCAGCTTTCTCTTCCCAATGCCCTGCATGAAGAGAGGCATTAAACAGCACCAGCACTGCGGCAGCCACTGCCTGTATGATGGCAACAGGGCTGCCTGGCTGGCAGTGGAAACATGATGAGTGATTCCCCAACACAGAACACTGATGAGATCAACCTCTTGGCACTGCAGGATTCTGCAGGCACCTTTGAATTAGTGGAACTTGTTGGCAGCAGTACCTACACACAGCAGTTTTTCTTCTAGTCAGAGAAGAGGAGGAAGTGAGGACATGTGAGAGAAAACAACACGGCAGCACAAGGTCAGTGGAAAACAAAGGAGGGGGAGGAAAGCTGAGATTCCTCTGCAGGCTATGGTGAGGATCATGGTGAAACAAACTGTCTCCTTGTAATGCATGAAGTCCACAGGGCATGCAGAGATCCCCTCACAGCCCGTGGGGAAAGTGCTCACACTGGAGCGGGTGGGTGCTGGAGGGGCTGTGATCCACTGGGAGACCCGAATGGAGAGAGAGGGGCCCTGCTCCCAGAGACAGCGAGAGAGGGCTCTTGCTTCCGAACTAGAGCTGCCTATCCTTAGAGGATGCAGCCCGTGGATGAGTGACCCATGCCACAGAAGTTTGGGGAAGGCTGTTTGCCCATAGGAGGAACCCCATGACATAACAGACAAAAGACTCCTATCCCTGAGAGAACAGAAAAAGATCTCAAGTGACAAACTGACCAAAATCCCCACAGCCTGTCTCCCTGTGCTGACAGTAGGAAATAGGGAAGGGAAAAGAGGTGTTTTAAAGGCTTATTTTACTTTTCATTATCCTCCCCTGACTCTATTAATAATAAATTAATACCGTCAAATTTGAACCTGTTTTAACCTTTTTTTACTCCCTGTCCTTATCTCAACTCATGAGCCATTCGTGAATTTGTTTTTCCCTCTCCTTTATCCAACTGTAGCAGGAGAGAGGAGAGAGTAAGCAAGCTACTTTCATGAGTGCCTGACATTTGGCCAAATATCAAACCACAACAATCTTTCATCAGTTTCTCATAGAAAAAGACAAATATCTTACTCTTAAGTTTTACTTTAGCATATTCACAGGTGTCCAAAACTTCTCATTCATATCACATTGCATTTAATTGCAAGCTGTCCCTTATCTCATTTATTTGTTTTGCAACAAACTATGCCTTTGCCTACGCTTTTCCTTTGATTTGTCTTCTACTCTTGGTTCATCACACAGTGTACCTCAGACTGACATTTCTGGGGTTTGATTCTTTTTTTTTTCTGAGAAACCTCATGGCAATTTTCCACACTCTTTCTGGGATACATTTAAGATGCCATTCCTAATCTTGTCCTAGTTGATCTCCTGGATCAGATTTCCATGGGCATAGAGCTATTTTGATTCAAGAATTCCATATCTTCTTACAGCATTAATATTCTAAATCTCCTTTTAGTTGCAGACTTGCAGTATATCACAATATCAGAGCTTCTCTCAGGCTCAGAAATACTTCATATCATTTTTTCACTATTAACCTTAACAACTAAAATCTTGTATTCTCCAGTGTTATCTTTTCAAAAACCACCTTACTCTCACATCTTTGTTTCCAAATTTAATCAACTTAAACCCTATCTGAACCCTAATTCTAAATTTCCACAAGATTCTAGACACATTTAAATGCTTTGTTCTTTTCAGAGAGAAATCTAAAAATGGTTTATCTAAATTTCTTCTGGTTTTGCTTCACCACCAGGCATTTATTGTCAGTCCAAGAGATTGGGTCACTTTATTGCCAAGATGTCCAACACCAAATTTGCCAATACTTTTTTTGTTATCTGTTTTTCTGTGACTCTCTTATTGCACAGTGACAATTTCTAGTTTATTAAACATTATACTGAGTTTAGTGGCAGTGCTAAATTTTCACTAAACCTTCAGTATTCTGAATTTATTTTTGGTCTTCTCTGAAATGTGTTGATCTCGCTTTTTTGTATGTTCTGGTTTACATAGCCTTAAAGCGAATTCTTGGTTTAGGCTGAACTTCATAACTCCCTAGATGATTCTATTCCTCAATTTATCTTTCAAAAACTCAGTAATCATAGCTCTAAATATACCTTGGGATTGTCTACCAGTATGGTCTCAATGTACTGCCACAGCTTCTGTTTATCTTAGTCATACAATCAAATAGCTTTCCTAATGTGGAAAGAGGAGAACTGAACCTCAGTGTTCTAGCTCCTGGACTCTACTCCTTAAAAGTTTCTTTTTAGTGTAAAAAACCTCTAAACACTAAAGGTAACTCATAAGCCTTGGTTTCAGTGAACCCCTGGAATATCATCTTGGACATTATTAATCTTTTTCTGACAAGGAGTTTCTTTCTGTAATTTGCTTTCTTACATCATTTTACTGTCAGATCACGCCTTCCACTTTATTAAACCCTAATTCCAATCATAGGCTTCCACTAGCTTCAGTGTACTCTCCAAGATCGCTGCCAATTTTCACTGCTAAGAAAGCCAACAGCTAGTTTTCTAAATTTAATTAAGATTTGTTTAAGATAACTTTGGAATCAGATTTCAAACAATTCTCATTATTATTAAGTAGTTTACTAGTATCTCTTTTCATGATACCTGGTGGAAAGATACACCTAGGTCTGTCCCTAGGTGAATTAATTTTGCTGTCTTAGAGTAACTTCATGTCTGACATCAAAGGGCACTTTTTCATCCTAACAGGAAGGTTGCTCAGTACCTAAACTTAATGTGAGTCAGCAGTACTCTGGCAGCCAGGAGGGCGACCTGTGTCCTGGGGTGCATCAGGCGCAGTATCTCCAGCTGGGGAAGTTAGGGTACTGTTCTGCTCTGCTCTGAGCTGAGCCAGCCTCACCTCAAGTGCTGGGGGCAGTTTTGGGTGCCATAATATAAAAAAATTATTAAACTATCAGAGAGCATCCAAAGGAGGGAAAAAAATATGAAGGGCCTTGAGGGGAAGCTGTATGAGCAGCAGCTGAGGTCTCTCGGTCTGTTCAGCCTGGAAGAGACCGAGGGTAAACCTCCTTGCAGTTACAACTTCTGCATGAGAGGAAGAGGAGGGACAGAGGAGACATGATCCCTCCTCTGTGGTGACCAGTGAGGGAATGCAAGGGAATGGCCTGAAGTTGTGTCAGGGGAGGTTTAGGTTGGATATCAGGAAAATGCTTTCCACCCAGACGGTAGCTGGGCACTGGACCAGGCTCCCCATGGCAGTTGTCACAGCATCAGCCTGACAGAGTTCAAGAAGCATTTGGACAGTGGTCTGCAGCAGCTGGTGTGACTCTTTGGGCTGTCCTGTGTGGACTTGATGATCCTCATGAGTACCTTCCAACACAATATGATTCCATGGTTGCATGTATCCTAGAATATAAATTTGAAATAGCATTAATAAAATTCTATGAAATTCTTAATTTTTTCACTGAAAACCTGATTGCCACTGCCTGAAGATAACATTATTTATTTACTTACTTACTTAATTATTTACTTTAATCTACCAGCTGTATACTTAATCAAATCTAGGAATCACTGCAAATTCAGGAGAGGAAACCTCCCCAGACAGACAAAAAGACAAAACTACCTGATCAGCACTTTTAGGACTAAACTCTGACATAAGCTTTTTAGTGCACAGACTCTCCCTGCTGCCAGACCTAAATGCTCTTAAACTATCCATAGACCCAAGACAGGTGCCAATAATGAATGCATAAAAAGGATAAAACAAGCATTTGATAAAACTGTTCTCTTGATTTTCAGCACTAAATGTAGTGCAGAAACCACTGCAGCTCAAGCTCTAAATTAAAGCAGGTGGCTTATTAAAAAGAACAGAATAATAAGTCAGTCTGTTACTAGGAATTCTGTACATTTTGTTCCTACACCAGCAACAAATCTACAGCTTTTTATGAATGGTTTAGGATGACAGAAGTAAAAAGCTAAAGCAGATACATAGGTTTTAAAATAGAAATGATAGGTTTCTGACAATAAAATTCATACTTTAGTAATCTGACAACCACTTTCAGCTTGTTCTTTTCTCAGATGAGCTGCGACACAGCTAAACCCAAACTTCATTAACACAGAGATCACCATATCTGACTCCAGTGTCCTTGAAAGTAAGTTAGAAGTAAAACATGATAAACCATTTCAGCCTTAGAAATACAGTTCGCACTTATATTTTATTTCTTTTTGAATCTTTCAGTACAAAGGTGAAAAATCATTTCCTAGGAGATTTAGGTTTATGATTCCATATCTTTATCTTGAGCTACCCTATCTTGCTTTCTTCAGTTTCTCATTCTATGGATTAAAATCATTCTGATGAGTGACTGATAAAGGTGATCTAACAGTCAGAATTAAGGCTCAAAAGAAAATATGCAGCATATGTCATCAGTCAATTCTACAATTTAGGAATATAAATGGAATGATAAATAGTCATTTTAAACAGTTTTCAAACTAATTACTTTCCATAATTTAACACATGTGAGCTTTCAAAAAAAACAAAGAAGAATTATTTAATACATCTACAAATGTTTTGAAATCAATTTTTGTATTGTAATCTGTTCTACCATATCCTTTTGACCTTCAGTTTGTAAGAATTGATTCTCCTATGCCATTGTAATATTACTTCAATTATCTGTATGCATAAAAAAGGCAAAATTGAGATTTTCTTATATGACTGTTAAGAGAATGAAGTCATCACATAAACAATTAGCTTTAATTTTCATATCTATCTATACTGTTAAATCATATTCTGAAAAAGAAAATTCTAAATTTCGAGATATAAAATTACTGCACAGCACACAAGTGATAGAACAGCTCTGAGATCCCAGTGAGAAAAAGGTAGTTAATATTTAAGGAAGTTCAATGTAGTACGCAAGTTTGAGATGGAATAGTAATAGTTAGTCTTGGCCTATAAAAATCACAAACTACATTTAAAAACAAAGAAAAATCTCACTTTTGTTAACAGGCATCTGTTTTATAAAGAGAAAAGTAAATATTGTATGAAAAGTTTTACTTGTAGATTGCAAAAAATCTATTTCTATGTGATCTGTTGTGACATGGGGGTTGTTGATTTTTTTGTTTATATTTACTTACCTGCCTTTCTACAAATTTTTTGGTGTTTTCAAGTCCTCAAACAAACACAGAAAGTACTCTGAACCACCTGAATAGAGAAAGAGAAAAGTTAACTCCATGGGTTGGTGCAAGTAGAAGTGGCAGATGGGAGTAAGAAGGCTTCTGAACCACAAAATGCATTCACATTTGAAAGACCAGGAAATGAAATATTTCATTGTGTTATATTCTATATAAAAGGTGGTTCTGAATGCATAGTAACCCTGGACTCAAATTTCTGTTCAGTGGAAAAAGGATGTAGATAGTTCTCTGGCTGCTAGCCATATTGCATTGAAATTATGAGAGAAGTTCTATGATGAGCCAAGAAATAACACACAATGAATTCAAAGTATTCTATTTTATGAAGAAAGGGCTAGAATGTGTTCTTACAGTGAGTAGTGGTCTTCCTTAATTTCATGGTTTTTTCCTCACTCTGCAGGATGGAAAGATCTTGTATCTTCATCAAGCAAAAGATATGGAAACTTCCTTAGAATACTGATGTTACAAACTTGAAACAAATCCAAGTGTGGTTAATTGTCTGTACTACACTTTAGAATATGCAATTCTGAAATCAAGTTGTTAATCCTATGCTAAGCTAATTTATTAGCTTTCTTGCATGCAGAGTCTTTGTCAAGGAAAGAGTTAGTTGATATGAAATACGAAAGAATCTCTGAAAATTATTTGCTACTTTCCTGTTATGTATCTGAATTTTCATCAAATTATTAAAAACAAACCTTTATTTTTCTTTACTATGCTGCTGGATCAGCTCCTATGACGACATACAGAATTCTTCCTTTCTGCTTCTGTCATTCTGCCAAGCTCCTCTTGCCTGTACCTTAGTGATCTGCTGCTGTGAACTAGAAAGGCAGCTTCAAGTGTCAGTAATCTCTGAGCTTTTAGACAAAGCTTAGGAGGGCCTTTTCCTAACAAACAGCTCCTTACAGAGGACTTGAAATTGAGTTATCATCAATTTGAATTATTTTTATGTGTTTTGTGCTATTCTAGTTTTAAAAGTTTTTTTCTGCTTTCCCTTTGGCTCAGTCAGCTTGCTTTAAAATTCATTACAGAGAACAAAAGAGTGAAACTAAGCATAACTATGCTAAATCATCCCACCAGCAGAACATTCAGAGATGAATTGGTCTCAATTAGTGCCTTGCACATTTCTGTACTGCCCAAGTGCTCTTGTCCTTTCTTTTCTTTCTAAGGAGAAGAGGAATAAAATGAAATAGAGTACTATCGTAGCAATAATTGTTACTACTAATGCAAGCCATTTTCATTAAGTATGCAGCTTTGGCAGAACATAGCTCTACTAATCTCATATTCCAAAGTAATAGAACTCAGAAGTAATTAAAAACGCATATTTATTTTTAGTCCCATTATTCCCATTAATCACTGTAGTTAAAGCAAAAAAAAAATATATCTCAACCAGGAAGAGGAGAAGACCACATCAGAGAATATTTAAAACACTCAGATACTTTGAAATAGCTTCAAGAAGATAAGTATTACCTTAGAATACTAAAAATGGTCTATTAAACTGATAGAATCACTAGAGAGTCACTCTGAGATCTCCTAGGGAATGAATGAGAATAGAAGAAAAGGCAAATATGCTGTCTTTTTTTAAAAGGAGACAGAACTTAGATAATTAACTTAATTGGAATACCTATATACATTTGAGAGCAAATTAGCTATTAGCAGGCAAATGAAACAACCAACACTATGAGTTACAGCAGAAGCAGGTTTAATTACCAAAAAAAAACAAACCCCCCAAAAAACCAAAAAAGCCACAGCCATATGAAGGCAGTTTTCTTACACAACAAAAGAGAAAGTTGGTAGCGTTTAGCCTGGAGAAGAGAAGGCTTAGAGAGATCTCAGACATGAATATAAAAACCTCATGAGGGTGGATAGTCTCTTCTCTGTGATGCCCTCTGGCATGACAAGAGGCAACAGGTACAAGCTGAAACATAGCTGAGATGTGTGAAATACTGCTTAACAGGAGAAGACACATTATTTCTGTGGAAGTGGTTCAACATTGGCACAGACTGGGCAGAAAAGTTGTGAAGCTTCTGTCCCTGGACCAAATTAATCTCATAATGATCTCAGGAGTCTGCATAACCCGTTGGTGATTGGCCTTGCTCTGATCAAGGGTGGGGCTGACCTATCTTCACAAGCACTAGCCCATTTCTCCCTTGCTGTAGTCCTCTGTCCTGATAGGATAAGAGGTTTTATGAATTTTAGTAAGACTTCTGAATCTTATGTCATTTTCATAGACAAATTAAAGAACAAGAACAGAATAAAAATGATGAAAAATCTTCTAACAAGAGCACAGATTCAGTACTTCCAGGCCTAGCAAAAAGTGACTAAGGTTTCACTGAATCAATGGACAGACTTATTTAATGGGATTGTGTGAAGGCTTGGTTTGGGCCGTACCTGCTTCCTATATAACCAATTAAATGAATACGAGACAAGCACATGTTTTTAATACATATTAAAACACATTGATATAGAAGGTAAATATATTTGCATGTAATATGTTCCATGTAATTATTTTTGCATTCTATATTTGAAAGGAAAATAAGCTTGGCTGAAAGATTAAGATTGCTCTCCATCATGTCAAAAGATGTCAACAGCTTAGAGAAACAAAATAAACCAAAGGTTTAATTCATTACATTTAGTCCCTTAGAGAAGAGCAAGCTGGTTGGTAAGCAATTCTTCAGAAGACTAACTAATGAAATATATATGACTGCAAGATGAACTCTAGTTAACAGACTTGCTCTCAGGTAATGCAAACATTAAGTGGGAATATATAAATAGGAGGACAGAATGTAAGATAAATGAATTAACTCTTCCACTCTGCTCCAAATTGGTAGCACTTAACCTAAAGCATTACAGTCATTGATTTTGAAGGAAAAAAAACCTTTTCCTCTTTCATTTCCATGACACCTTGATTAACAAGGTCGCCACAATTATTTGCTTTTCTTTGTAACGCAAATACAAAAAGCATGAACTCACCAGCATGGAATTAATATTCACGTAATTCCTTCCCAGAATTCACCGTGATGAAAATGTAAGCCTCCTAATACTGGCTCTAATGTCCATGTTTTGAGTCTCCACAAGAATAATGAATTCTGTTTAATAAGATATATGTCATTGCGCTTAGAATGATGCTAATTGGATAGCACTTCAGGGACTTTATGTTAATAATGATTTATTCCTAATATGTTTTGCATGAAAACATGATAAATTTCATGGGAAATAAAGACAAAAAGTGTTTTCTGGAATGTATGAAAAAATAGAAATCTGATTGGAAAAAAATTATATATATTAATATTAAAGGAATATATAATTCACTGAAAGAGATTGTTTTAGGGTTTTTTTAGACCACAGACACCATTTCTCAACTGCTAATAACAGTGGAAAAATTAATCTTTTGGCACGTTTTGACTCTGTTGCCCCAACCTAAGCTAAGAAATCAACAACTTCTGATCACATATCACAAACTGGAAATTTATGATAGTTTCAAATTTACTACACCTCTTTTCCAAGGATGGTTACAGGGAATAACAAGCTAGAAATCTCTAATTTGAGTTTACCCAATTGACGGGTATTTCTGATAAGATAGTTATCTAGACTACTTTAAAATTAGGCAAACCCTTTCCTTGAACAAATTATGCTCATTGGTCTTTTATGATTCACCCTGAAATCCAGCACTCAAAGAGAGAAATCAAAGACTTTAAATGTGATATCCAAAAACCCCAACAAACCAACCAATCAGAAGCAAACAAACATTCCCCCACCAAAAAAAATGAAGCAAAACACCAAAACTTGCTCTTTATTTTTCTCTAATTGAATTGCAAGGATATAGATACAGAATTCTTGTAAAGAATAATTTACATATTAAATATAGTAATATTGTTTAGTCTGACAGAGAAGTAAAGAAAGGATTGCTTTCACCTCTTTTTCTTCTCTGAAGTCTTACTTGTGGGAATTTAAAATCCGCTGATGCACTGTCAATAGAAATTAGCAATATCTAATAAAATGGTCTTTGTGAGTACAGACCAGCTGCTGGAGCTCTGTAATATAATCAGAATCAGCAAGGATGTGGAATAAAGCAGCTGTGCCTTTCAGTTGTTTTACTCAGCTATTGCTGTTAACATCTATAACAGAGGAAACAAGCACAAGCACCATTTGAATTTCTGCAACACAACTGTTTGCTTGATTTTCTCTTCCCTTTCTCTGAAAATGTGTCTCATGGAAAGATGGGGGCAGGGCATGTTCTATTTAGCTGCTTCTATTCTACACTTATCTTTCTTTCCTGGTCCACAGAAATGGAGGATACATCATTCCTTTTCTTCCTTATAGTAAGGGGAAACAGACTAGTTTGTAATATTCAATCAGTCTGTGTGCATTTCTACATTGCACAGGGAGCTGTTTTGGATCCCAGAAGGCACAGTTCCATCTAAAAGTTGAAATGAGTTGCCAGAAAAAAGGAAGACTATTGTGATGTTTTTAACCTAAAAATCCTATCTACAGCTAAAGAACTAAAAACAAATGTTCATAAACAATAACAGGAAATTTGTACTTGAGAAAAAATCTGAAGAGCCTTTTTGTAAGGACTCTAATCATTCCTAGTGATAAAAAGAGCCATCTGAGAACAAGCACTGGAAAGGCTGTCCATGCAACAGTTCTGAATGCTAATGAGCATCACTTTACATAGAGGACAGGGCTGAACTTCAGAAATGAAGCAAATGATTCCTCTCCATTGCTGCTGACAAATATTTCAGCCATAAGACCTGATTAAGTACTAATTGCTGCCTGGCAGTGAATGCTTTCTGTGGCATCTTGAAATGAAAATGAGGATGTGTAGCCAACCAAGAAATTCACTAGCTTGGCAATGACCTGTTCAGAGAATCTGATGGACATTTAGTGGTATATTCAACTGTTTTCATGCTGCAGTATTTTATTTTTTTGTAATTCTTGTCATCTTAAAGAAAAGATTATGTAACTGAAAAACCATTCTCTGTCTGCTTAGAATTTTCCTAGAGTAAATGCCTTTTCATTTTAGCTTATTATTTTAATGCATATTTTGACATATGTAGCATGATAAGAACCAATATGGCTTGAATAAAAAAATACTAATAAAGCACTTTTCGATTATGAGCTCATTAAAAATGCTATCAGACAAGTGGACCCAAATAACATTTAATCTCAAAATATGAGACCTTTAATGAGTACGTTAAATTACCTGCTGTAGATAATTCGTCTGACAAGTGCAGTTCAGTTCTTTGTTCATAAATCATTCATGAATCCACCCCAATTATATATACATAAGTTGGGAAAGATTCATGAGTGATTATAAATAGGTATTAACCATCCATGGGCATATCCCAAACAGATTATGCAAACAAATTTTGGCTGCTGAGTCGTTCACATAATGGTGCCTCCATCTGTTCCAGGCATTTCAGATGGTTACATGGAACATGGGGCTATTGTTTCTGCTTTCCCACAAGAGGACAAGAAACCAATGCAATCCAATAAAGGAACAGAGAGAATAACAAATATTTTTGTTCATTGCAAAATAATCTGCTTCCACCCACTTCAATGTAAGAAACGATAGTTGTTTGAACATTTCAACATGCATCCCTAAAATTAGCTGTATCTAAATATTGTAGAAGCATGAGAATTCTTACATAGGAGAGTTACAAAAATCTGGACCTTTCTATACCACCAACAGGGATATAAACTGTCCAAACCAATAAATTGCTGTGCAGTTAATTTTCATTATTTTCTTTTCAACCTTTGTAACAGCTCCAAATTTCTCTGCCTGGTCATCCCTTATTGCTGTGAAGAAAAATATTTCATGACACTCTGTTATGTGTCATTTCATCATAATCATGCCTTTCAGCCTTTGGGAAAAAAATACATAGCAAAATGCACATGGCTAAAGCACATACATCTTTTTCAAATTGCTTGGGAGTGTGTATAGAAGACCAGATTTCTTAACTTCTCTAAAGTATATTCTTTTTTTGATCTTAACATTTTAGTATTAATCTGTTTCAGTTTGTAATTTCTGTTTTAAGTGCTTCTGAAGCTAAAATGGCTTTCCAAAAAGATCTGTGTATATTGAACAGGTGTGACAATATTTTTGCCCAACCATGACACTGGTTTCCTAACTAAAATGTGGACGTCAATTGAGAAGCAAATAAATTCTATTTCCTGGAAAGCAGAGACAGAAAAAAAAAATCTATCCATTTGTAAAAATCATGCTGAAAAGGAGATAAAAAATAGGAAAATTTTCATTTTGCAGAGAACTCTGACCATTAGTTTCCCGTGTAGTGCTGACATTGCAGTTGGTCAGTGTTATCTAAGGTAAACTAGAGAGAATATACAGAGAGATTGCATTGGTTCTAAAACATGAAAGCCACTGCAGATGACCTGGTCAAAAATATTTTTTGCAGATTACCATTGTAATTGTAGTTGTTCAAATTAATATAATTTCAATGGCATGTAATGGAGTAACTGTGTTTGAAACTAAACTGACAGACCCTGTTGTAAAATTTTTTTTTAATGTTTTCCAGCCTTGACTGGACACAGTTGTTCCTGGCTTGATCTGGGATGGGCTCTTGTCCCACCTGCAGAGGGAGACTGGAGGAGGTATATACTCTCCAGAAATTAACAACCATCCTTTCAGCTGAGATAATAAGTCATTGCAGAAGTACGTTTCAGTACAATGTACAATAAACCCATGTAAAATGTAGCTGAGGGTAGTTTAAGCAAACGTGTTCCACTTTGTTCTAAAATGGACTTAGAAATGCTCGTGTCATCAGATATCAGTCCCCATAGCTGAGGCTCCAACAATTTCAAACTACTGAAGGGTATTAATGACTAGCCATAGGGTAATGACATCTTAAATTGCTACATCTATTTCAAAAATGAATGTATGACTGTGCCCTCAGGATCTCAATTTCAAAAGGACAGACTATGAGAAATTAAGAGTATTGGTTGATAAAGACAGCTGCACTGACAAAAGTGAAAAAACAATCTAAAATTTATACCCCAGCCAAGGGGAAAAACTTCTGTGGAGGGTTTTTGAACCTAATTAGCTAAATAATAACTTCAAAAAGGATATTAAATGCAAGCAGAATTACTATAAAAGTTGACATAAAGGATATCTTGACAAAGAAACACTACATTTTAGTCACTGGAAAGCACTGAGAGTAACTGAAAGGTTGAAGGAGTCTAAGAAGGAAATCAGAACAGAAAAGAATGTTTATAGAAAAGGCATAAAATCTATAAGAAAAAGTTAAAATTAAGAATAATTTAGACAAAATTCAAAGCTAAGGAACAGTGTGCCTCACTTTCAGCTAGAAAAATGACTGAGTGTGGTATGAAAGATGGGTGAACTAAAAAATAAAGAAATGTATTTGTAAATTATGGAGTGGAAAATTGTTTTAGGTAAATACAAGGGTGCCAGAAGAAAACCTGAAACTAAACAGTACATTTAAGAATCAGACCTCTACCAGGCTTTGTAGTAACTACTAAGATACTGATAGTTGTAGGGGTATGAGGGATTGCATAACCAGTGTTATATTTTATGCTCACAAAACGTAAAATTCATCAGATTTATATTTTTTTCAAAATATAAGGATTTTAACATGTTATCACATATTTTGTGGTTCATTTTTCAATATTTCTTTAGGTAAAACTAGGGAGGAGGAGGGGAGGGGAGGGGAAGAAAGGGGAGGGAAGGGGAGGGGAGGGGAGGAGAAGGGAAGGTTTCGGGAAGGGAAGGGAAGGTTTCGGGAAGG
>JAHLSL010008985.1:0-13923 GCA_025920805.1 Petroica traversi
GGGCAGCACCCCCCACAACAGAGTGAGTAAAAAAAAAAAAAAAAAAAGAAAAAGAGATAACGCTGTCTGCTGGAATGCAGCCTCTCCGCTCTCTTGGCCTTGGTTCGTAGTATCCTGCAGACAAACGGCGAGTGTTTTTTTTCCTCCACCTTCACTTTCACTGTCTTCCTTGGACCAACTTAAAGCTGCAGAACTTAATGTCCAGCATAAACAAGGGGACGATTGGGGATACAAACAGGTCATATGGCTAACCCAGGACACAATACAAATTGTTTCTGGGAAACTCCCATGTCCACTAGTCAAATGAATCTTCTCGGTAAGATGGTCAGTACTCACTGTTTCTCATTATAAGTACAGCTAAACAAATATAAAATGACAGGCAACTAATTACCTATACTTTAAGGCTTACTCCTAACTCAATTCTTTGGTTAAATATTAATTAGCTCTAGCTGGGTTTGCTTACTGAATCTACTTCAGTTGGTTTCAGCTATCCTAACTTTGCTTAAAATCCTAATTTTTAAAGTTACATATTTCATATGAACTCAGAGATCCTTGAAATTCCCCTCCTGCATTTTTGTCGCACTGATTGAACAAATCATTCTCACTGGTTTTATTAAACTGGAAGTGCAAATCCTGGCCTGACTGCCATTGCACCCCAGTCAGTAGGAAGTTTTACTTATCAGTTATCAAATTAATGCTTGAAAGGACACAATAAACCACAAAGGAAGAGTGAGAGAAAGAGAAAATACCAGGAAAGATAAAGAACCAACAAAAACCCCAAGAGACAGGGTTGCATTAGGCTGTGTTCGATTGCAAATAACTGATGGCAGCGCTCTGCATGTTGTTCTTCACATACTCATGCAATCAAAATGTGCGAACTCTCCCTTTGGAATGAGGATGAACTCCTCTGCAGAGCTGTCTTCAGCTGCATATGAAATGGATTTTTTCCATATTTCAAATAGTTTGATTAATTGTGCATGCCTTCATCTCCCTGCTCGTACCAGTGGCAGTGTTTTACACACAGATTTGTTTGCTGGTGAACTTGGCCAAGGAGTGCTGCAGACTCGCTCTACATGGACTGGTGAATCCCCAGGCCCTAAAGTACCATTTCCTTTACCATTCCAGTTCTTGTCAAACACCAGATTTCTGTAGAGAACCACGTGTGATACCAGCTCTTGAATGCCTTTTCCTGCAGCTTGTACCAGTAACACAGCAAGGCTGGGTTGCACCACAGCCTGATAATGAACGGCTCTGTATCCACTGAGCCTCAGAAGGCCTCATCTCTAATACTATTGTATATTTACAAGGAATCTGATTTTAAAAGCAATGTACAAACATACTAGCATGAAGAAATTCTCTTAAGAATGGTTGATTTCTACAAACTTCTTCAGCTCTTATGGAAAAATTCTATAGAAATCCAGGGTAAAAAAATGAACATCTGTGAAGAAGTTTGGGGTGAAAAGGTCAATAAAAAAATCATATCTCTGGTGTGGAATTTATTTTTTTTTAGTGCACCTCGGTATAGCATTCTGTAGGCAGCTAAAAAGGAAAAAAAAATCTATCAGAAAGTAACATTTCCTAATCTAGCTGACGATAGTTCAACCCTGCAAAGAAATAGAGACTCTCTCATCCCAGGAATCTAGCAAGTGCGAAAAGCAGATAGGAAATAATTTGTCAATAGATTTGCAGATAGCAAATGGATGCGAGAGGTTAGAGCAGGCATAAACCTCTGCACAGAGCTACAACTCGTCTAACAATTTCTGCAGCAGCTCAGGGAAAGCAAATAGTTTTCCATGAACATTTTCAGTAGGGGGCAATAAAGAAGCAGTCCCTCAGCAGCTGCTGCCTTTAATTGCTTTTCAGGTGTTCTCAACACTGGCACCCCTCCCCTGCTGCACAGACCAAAAGCCAAAGGAAGATTTCAAATAAGAGACCAAGGGGGAAAAAATCTCCCTGGTTTAATCTCCCTGGTTTAGAAGATTTCAGTAGGTTTCTTGTTGAAAACAGGGTGTACTTTTTCAAAGTTTGCATTTGCAAGGCAAATGTGGGCATCCCAATGACCAAAATAAGTCAGTGTGGGCTCCTAATTCCTTTGGCCCCTTGCAAATTCACTCCAGGATCACTGATCCAACAACAAAGAGAATGCTGGGAGCTGGTCCAAGCAAAGCTCTGATTTAAGCTACTATACACCAAATCACAGCAAACACTCCAGTGATTTCATCTGCTGTGAAAAGAAAGCCCTAAATGTCAGTAAATGCAACAGAAATTAGCTTTCCCTGGCAGAAAGGTTTTGTGGATTTATTTATTGCCTATTAGTGCTCATGGAAGGCAAGGAACAATAATCTAAACCTGAGTCAGCAGTTCTGCTAGTTAGAAAATATGCCATTTTAACAACTCAGTTTGCTCCTGGCCCAAAACCTCTTTGCCTTTTCCTGCTCTCCTGCTTGTTCACCCTCATGCACTTCACACCATTTTCATCTGGGCTAAGGGGTCCACACTCCAGGAATTTGCATCGCTGATGAGCAATTTTAACCAAAACACAGAGAGGACAGAACTGCTGAGAAGGCCCAGAAGGCGATTGTTCTATCCCAGATATACTCTGGTAGAAGTAACATTTTTTTTTCTTTCCCTTTTGGATCCAACTTTGCCTTGCAAAAACCTCAACATTTTAGGTGAAATGTGTTCTGTTTCCATAAAAAGGCCTAATCTATCAAAAAAGCCTGTTGAGAGAGAACAGACAGCTCTAAGAGATATTCTCTGGGTAGTGACACAGTATTATCAAAACCCCACATCCCAGCCCCTACCTAAAGAACTCCCTTTCTCCATGCAGCAGCCCCCAGCTTCTCCCTTGGTTTGCCTGTGAGAGAGCAGGGGGTGTAGGGAAGCTATAAATAGAGCTGCAACAGGCAGCACCAGACTTCTTTACCATGGAATGAGAGAAGAATGCAGTTGTTCTTGGTTACTAATTGAATAACTGAATTTCAGGGGCTGTAGAAACCCCAGGGCTGGGTTAAATGATGCCCAGGTGCTGTGGAGGAGCTCTCCTCTCTCTTCACCTCCAGAAAAGAAAGGATCCCAGCTTTCAGAAGTTCTGTGCATGAGCTTTGGCAGTGAGGACTCAAGGAAAAAATAAGTTAATTTTTGCAGTCAAGGCTCTGGAAGTGATGCCACTGTATTTAGAGTCAGCTTCTCCGGGCAGACATTTTCCCTCCCACAGCAGAGGATGGATGCAGTTTGCAAACCATACTGGGCCTGGTCATGAACTGTCAGTGCTCCAAGGTATTTTCCTAGGGATGGCAGCAAAGGTGGCTCCAGACTGGACTGGAACCACCTGGAGAGCTTCAAGGAGAGAGGAGCAGCAGGGAAGTGCTGGCCCAGACCTAAATTACAACAGGTTGGTTAGAGCAGCAGCAGCAAAAAGGGCAAGATGTGTTCTGTGTTTCTGGAATAAAGCTGAATGTCTGGAGTCTGTGTGCTTTAGGCTTGGAAATGGACAGAGCAGCTGTAGGAAGCAGACTGTGGAGGGCTCTCTGTTGCTGTTGAAGAAGCTGCTGGATGAGAGGAGTGTCAGGGGCTGGTGGAAGGTGGGCTTTAGGATCTCATCCATGAGTGTGGCAGAAAAGGATTGACAGGAATGGGTTGACTTAAAAGACCACTTCAGTTTAAACAAGAGTAGTCAAAATGGAGTGATTCTTTCCTTTAGACCCCACTTTAGCAAACTGTAAGTGGAAAAACTCATCCAAGGCATACAAAATGTTTTAAATTCCTGCCAAGCAAACCTGCTTTGAGCATGTGAAGCTCCAGGCTCCTAAGACAAAACCTGACAGAAATTACCTGCTATACAGCAAAGAAAGCTGCTGTAGTCATCCTGTGTTTCCAACAGCTTTGCAGAACCATATTCCCAGAAAAGAAGGGAGTAGATATGCACTGTGCATGTGCAAAACCATCACAGCAGATGGATTCCTGGGACAGGACAGACATGAGGAGTTTTAAGTGTTGGGAGGAGGAAGGAGGCCTGCAAGAGAGCAGACTCAATTACTAAAGAAGGGATCAAAGGCCCTGAGGAACAAACCACTATCAACTTCAACCTCTATAAAATCCATCCCATGCATACCTGGGCTCCAGTGCAATCCCCAGCAAGCAGTGCCTCATTCCATGAGTTCCAGAAGAGGCAGGAGGACACATCACATCCCACTCAAGCTGAGGTACAGCCCAGAGGCTCAGCTGTGTGCCAGAAGACATTTATACCACATGCCAAGGCCTCCAAAGCCTTGTTGTTAACCTCAAACTAACATCTTCCCTCTCCCACAAGTGGGAATGACACTGGGTGGTTTCTTTTCCATACACATGATTTTTTTCTTTGCTAGAAAACTCAGGTTTGGGTTGTTCTGGAGCTCTAAGCTATCTGGCAGGATTAATCATTGGCTATGCCACATGTGAAAGGATGAGATTGTGGAGGAATAATTCTGAAACAGGCACTTGGGACCCAAATCCCGATGATCAGTGTATTGCTGTGTGGCCCACAGAAAAAAATGGTTTGGCTGTTCCCATTTAAGCAGCAGCGAGCAGCAGAGCATAAGGGAAAGAAGTGCAAGGTCTAAAATTAATCCAATTACTCATGCCATTAATTTAGATTTACTTGAGTAGTTAGAGCATGCTAAATAAACAAAAATTGATTAGTTAGATCATGTTCATTTGAAATTTGACCATGAGTGGATGGATATTTATTTTCCAGTCTAATGTTAAAGGTTTGCCAATACATTTCTGTGATATTTAAAAGGAGGTCACTTGATTATTTTTCATCTTGGATTTGCAATTATTCCCAGGATAATTTTCATCTGCTAGCCCTTCTTTCCTAGAAAAGTGCTGTGCTGTTGAAGGGAGGTGATGCTTTTTTTGCATGTTTCAATCAATCTAGATACACTTACAAAAGAGTGTGTGGGAAATGAACCCTAAGGTTTGCCTCTAGCTCATGTGAAAATCAGCTACTGCCCACTGGAGCCAGCTCTGATTTTTACTCTTGAGGGAAAACAGCAAAATATTACTTGAAATCTGAATCAGTTACAGAACTATAGCACAGGGAGAATAGAGTCTGCATGGGCTTTGAAATGAAATCAAGCCAAGAAAGTGCTGGTGCATGCTGAGGCAGCTGAAGAACAATATTTCATATTGATTACATCCCATGCATTAGGAGGTGGGGGGGAAAATGGATGTTTTTATTTAGAAACAAGGAATATTTCCCTAGCTCCCATTTCCTCTTGATAAAATCACTGCTGTCCCTTTAACTCAAACATATATGGAGGTGGGGACTTTTCTTTCTGTCCACCAAACAAACAAAAAAAAATAGATGGAACTTTATGCAAAACTTCCCTGTGCAAAGTTCTACCACAACCTTTTCCCTGTGTAAAACACAGCAAGTATTATCTCCCCTCTGAATTGTTCTAAGTCTTGACAAGAGAAGAGTGAGAAATAATTTCTTCTGTGACTTAAAAATCTTAATCTAAACCCAGGTAAAATGATTATAAAGTAATGTGCTTTTTTACCACATTACTATCAGCCAACATTTCCTGTCCATTAATAAGTTCCTGAGATTGCCTCATGGATAAAAATGGAATTAAAAAAAAAAGTTATTATTTCCTTCACTGGAAACAGTTAGGAAGCAGGTGTGAAAAACAAGGTCCAGTCTCCTGTTGAAATTTAAAGGCTTTTAATAAAAGACAATAAGGGACAAAATAGAGCAAAAGGTCACAACGCCCAGGACGCTGGGTACTCTTGGCACTGAGCCAAGAGCACGTTTGGTGTGGTCAGAGACTTTCTTTATGTACATTTCTTATTGCATCAGCCTGTTGCATATTCATAGAAGATTATGCATATTCAAACTTTTCCCCAAACTATTTTACATGTTCCAGGAACTCGTTAGCATGGCTCCTCCTTGGGTCTGCCGTTTTAGAGCATGCGTAGTTCTTTTGGAGAGTTCAGTATCTTCCTTTGTCCATCAGCTTCCAACAGATGTTTGTTGTTGATAGGGATGTCCTGTGGTTGGTGCTTGTCACATTCGTGGTTATCTAACTAAGCAGGTGGCTAATTGTACCTTAGGCACATTTTAACACAGTTATTTTTCAACTACGTCTAAGTTAGAACAAAGAAAAAAGGTATTTGGTAGTCGTTATGTTTTTATAACAAAAGCTACTTCTGTAAGGATTAACATTATATACATGATATTCATTCTGACACTTGCGAAAAGCCAATATTATACTACGTATTTATTACACAGGTATATGTAAAAATAGAATATTCACTTATGACTGGGAAGGGGGGTCTACATAATCTTTTCGCCAGAGCGTACATCTTGATTTTCATCAGATACTGGTAAAATATTGTGGGGATTTTTTCTCTCCATGAATACTGTATTCAGTTCCAGTCGGTCTGGTTTTGTTCACTATTTTTACGATGGAAAGACCTTGATAATATTGAGATAAAGCCCAGTTCTCCCAGCTGAGGGATATGTGTGGAAAGAGCAGAATATTAAAATATTCTCTATATTGTGAATTGCAGTAGCATTCTACCTATGGCTTGTAGAAAAATACCAGAGGTTTAGGTGGCAAAACTGGGCTGTTCCTTTGCAGCTTTTATTTGCTTATTTCATTTGATAATCATAACTGCTTTTCAACTCAGCTGGTTTTAACTCTTTCACTTTCCATGTTTCATAGTGCCTGAGTCAGTCTTCCTCAAAGAATGCCCTTGTAAATGAAATGTTATCCTCTCCAATATACTTTTAAAGAAATTAAAGTACTCTTAAGTTCCTACTTGGAAAATGTTAAAAACGAGGTCCTTTCCTGTTAAAGTTTAAAGGTTTTTAATAAAAAAAAATCAACAAGAAAAGACAAAGACAAGGCAAAGGAATTATAGTGTCCCTGGAAGCTGGGTGCACTTGGCACAGAGCCAGAGCACACCTCTCCTAGAGAGAGACTTTCTTTATATACTTTTTTTACTGTAACAGCTTGTTGTATAATTCTGATGAAGTGTTTTTGAAGAATTCCGGAAATCTGTCCGTCTGTATAGTCGTTTGCCAATTCCTAGCAGAGGGGGGGTCTCTTATCCAGGAATATCTTGACAGAAGTAGAAGTTTGCATAGTTGTTTGTCAATTCCTAGCAGAGGAGTCTCTTATCCAGGAATATCTTGACCGAAGTAGAGGTTTGCATAGTTGTTTGTCAATTTGGCAGAGGAGTCTCTTATCCAGGAATATCTTGATAGGAGTAAATCGCCTTGCTTGAGGGGTGGTTTGTGAGTGATATTTAACATAGCAATGCTAGTTATTTCTCAACTATTAAGCAAAACTAGAATGGCTACATTTCTACACAAACACTGCTTCTACAAGGATCAATATTATATACATAGCATTCATTATTTGCGAAAAACCAACACTATAATATGCATTTATAACAGAAAACAAACTCAGATCTGGCAGTTTAGGAATATTGCAGTTGTGTCAGGTTGTATTTCAAGAAGACAGCTCTATGCGCAGTCTTCTAATTAAAATGAAAAGATATTATCAACTTATTAAATTAGCTTCCCATCTGGTAATTTTACTGTTTAAAATAATTTTTTTGTGTGCTTAAAAAAAATCTGAAACCAGCATAACAAGTGCTAAACTGATCTTGATACTGTCACTGCAACGAAACTCTTCCAAAAGATGAGGGTTGCATTGGTGTAGGGAGGACAAAAGTTGAGAATCCTCACACAAAGTGTAGAAATAGAAAATAAGGGCCACTTGGTGGGGAAGGGGCAACAATGATGAATGATTTACTGACTCTAGATCAGGTTTTATTATAAGAATTTTCCCTGAATCTCACAGAATACCCTTTCCATTGACCCCTGTGTATAATGTGAATGACTCTGGCCCCTATTCTAAATAGCATGAAGTGGATTTAGACATAGATGTATCTTTTTGTATGTATCACATGTGAATATTCGACATGCCAAAAAGGAGGGAAATTTCAGCTAAGTAGTCAATGTGTTTCATGCAAAGCCATTCTCACATCCCTCACTTTGCTCTTGGCACCCTCCAGCCGTGCCAGCAGTGGCCCCTTGGTAGGGGAGGTGTGGGGTCAGGTTGTCAGGCCTGGGCTTAGCTGCACTGCCACGTGTCCCCTCCAGACAGGGATGTCAGGGATGTGGCTTCCCTGCAAGCTGTGACACTGCCAGCTGCCAGCACTCAGCGTGGGCTCACATTTGCCCCTGCCAGGGTCAGCACCAGCAACACCTGCTCCAGACCAATCCATGAGGTTCTCCTCTCCTCCATCCCAGCATTAAGGGATGTGCTGAGAGCCACATTCTGAGAGCTGAGATGCCTCCAGCTGGTTTGGGACCAACATCCACCCTGGAGTGCTGCTCTCCGGGGAAAACAGCAAGAGGAGTTACTTCTCAACAGTTATTTCAGAATGTTCTGATCCTTTTAACTGAGGATCAGTTTCTTCAGATGTCATAAATAAAATCAAAAGCTTGGCTTTCGCATAAAAGAGTAAGTTAAAATTATAATTAATGAAGTTATTAATTAGTTCCTAAAGTTAATGAAAGTTTGTAATTCATGTTTGAGTGTTAAAAGTTAATTTTGAGTGTTAAACAGAATCTCAGCGCTCACCCTTTTGTATTAGAAACTCTTGTAAAACCTAAATAGAATCTTTAGGTGTCCCAGGCAGGGCCTCCACCCATGGCCAAAGGACTATTTTTAGAAACCAGCCCTCGGCCTGCCACCAAGCTCCATGGAAACCACGAATTTCAATGAGGCAGCTCTCCACCTAAGACTCGGATGACATCACCCTGAAGACTGCCCCCTAGAAACCAACGAGCCGATGGACAAAAGGACTTTCCAGCATCCCTAGACTCCACCAATCAGCCCACACCTCGGAGGCGGACTGAGGGCGGACCGGGGGCGGTGATGGGAGGAGCAAGGGAGGGTATAAAAGGACCGCACACACGGAGACTCCCCCTCTTTCCAGTTCCTGCCTACACCGGAGCACCTGGTGCAAGCTCGAGTGCTGCTCTTGGCAGCTCCCCTGCTTGGGACAAGCCTGGGCAGAGCCCGGTGCTGGGATCATAGGCCTGCATGTTATCTTATTCTACTTGGGACAAACCTAAGTAGGGCCCAGCACTGCAGGTCCTTGTTTTGGGTTTTTAGCCGTTTTGGCTGAAAGAGTCTTCCGATCGCTGTGGACCCGGATTTTCAAATTTTTTTTCAAAATTTTTTTAATAAACCTCTTTTTTATTTCAACTAATTATCAAGGGTTGCCTCATCATTTTTGACACAGATCTTTCAGATCTTTTTCTTATTTGGGAAAAAGAAATACAAAGAAAAATAT
The DNA here is from genome assembly GCA_025920805.1 of Petroica traversi. NCBI lineage: Eukaryota > Metazoa > Chordata > Aves > Passeriformes > Petroicidae > Petroica > Petroica traversi. The sequence goes on from JAHLSL010008985.1 coordinate 9,361, forward strand.
TCCAAGGAAACGTCAATGCAGTGTAGCTACATGAGTTATCACTTAAAAAATACTAAAACAAGGATTAAGCTTGAATTCTCTTTAATTGAATTCATTCTTCTCCATTTTGTTTGTTTGCATCCATGCATCCATGGGATTTTGTGTGTATATCTCAGAACAGCATTTTCCTTATTTCTTTCTACTTCTCATCTGGAAAATCAGTTCCCGATGCCTTGCAGTCTCCCCAGGACTATCCATGGGTTATCCAACAATGTTCTGGCCAACCAAGATATTAATAAAGAAGATCAGCTCTGTACACTTTTCCACTGCCAAAAGCTACACAGCCAGAAAGAAAGTCTACAAAATAGGGTCCACAATCCTTCCTGAATGTTTTATGAATCAGAATAATTTCTGGGAAAGTAAAAGCTAACAGACAGCATCTGCTGTACCTGGCAGCAGCAGCCTAGACTAGATTCAAGTCATTTCAGGCTTATTGCTTATGGCTCAAAGCCGCACTCCAAAAGGTGCAGGGGTTGTAGGGTCTCAGGGAAGAAGGATTGGAACCCAGTGCACCAGTTCTGGGAAGCAGGGTGACAGGATGCAGGCCAGGTGATGAAGACGGGTCCATCATCTCAATGTTCTCCCTTTTCTTGGCTTTCCACTGCCTGGAGCCAGTAAATAAGGAGAAAAATTACAAAGGAACAGCTACAGACAACCATCTGCTGGAAGAGAAAGGAATACAACAGGAAGAATTACTCAGCTGGCTGCGAGAATAGCTTTTGGTCAAAGGCCCTCCCAAACTGCTGTGTTCACTCCTGAGAATGGAGATGCTGAGACAGGGCAGAGGTACAAACGTGATGGCTTAGCTGAGTGGCCCTTAGCAAAGCCTTCACTGTGTCAGGAGAGCTGTTGTGCTGTGTTAACAGAGGGATGATTTTACTTCAGCTTTCTGCTACACTTAGAACACGCTTTTTTCCCTGTCAGTGAGTGCCTCCATCCAGTCATAGAGTGCAGATTCAGAGGAATGAGTTTCCATCCAGTAATGGGTCTGGGATAAAGACCTCATCAGAGTCAGTTGGGATTCTGGCTCAGTAGTGATGAGGCAGTAACATTAATGTTGGATACTAAAGCAAAAAAGAGATTTTTAGCCCTTAAATTATTGTGTTCGGCTCCCTCCCCAACAATCCTGTCTCCACAGGAATGGAAAAATAAAATCAGAGAGAAGAATTCTGTTAGCAGACAAGGCAAGAAATTCAATACAGATGACATTTGCTTTGCAAAGCAATAAAATAAGCTCCATCTGTTTAACAGTTAGGTACTTTCAGATAGGATTTAGCACAGAACATTTAGAACATTTTCAAAACATTGCAGTGTTAAACACTCAACCCTCAGAACAGATGTAGGGTGGAGATGAGGAATTGGAGTCAGAGAGGTTGAACTGTGGCAGAATTCCAATTAGGACTCTTGGCTTTTGGGTTTTTATCCCAAGAGCAGAATGTCTAATTCTGTTTTGCTGGGTCAGGCATCCAGCATGGCAAAGGGTAATCAGCATTTCAGCGGCGAGCTGGGCATCTTTTCGCTTGTGTTCTCCAGCCTCCAGAGGAGTGGCACCTCAGGGAGCTGATCCTACATGAGCCATGGTGGCTCACACCAACCCAACTGTCAGGATTCCTTGGGTCCAAGGGCTGTGGACCATCTCCTGCTCCTGTCCCAGCAGTGCTGTGTTCATGACAGTCGATGTTTGCAGCCCTAGCCAAGACCCTCCTGCACGTGGCACTGATGTTCCTGTCTCTGCTGCTCATTCTTTCAAGTCACAAACGCCAGAAATCTGGTTTTAAACAGGGAGCTCTTTTCTTACTGCAAGGAAGTGTGCCAGTGTTTAGCATATCGTGGCAAGCCATCCCCACAGAAGTGCACATCTGCTTTCTGCTGAGATAACATGAGACCCCCAGCTTGGTCTTGTGTCAGGAAATAATTCAATTGTTTGTTATTAGATTCAAAGGGCAGCAGCTCCCACTCTTCTGCGTGGGTCAGTGAGGTCCTAGGAAGGGCTACCAAGGAACCAGAGTAATTAGCATGTGGGCACCTAATCAGCGACTGCAAAATGGCCTGAAATACAAAGGAGAATAAAGCCTTGGCACATGTTATTTCCAACACAAACAAAAGCTTCAATTAATATTGGAGCAATATGCAAAATACCTATCACAGTTTCATGGATATTCAGAAATAACAGCTGCTCTTTTTGTGGCTGTTTGTGGCTGAGACCTAACAGAGGTAAAAAGTTCATTGTTTCCATTATCCTCAATATATATGTATATATACACAGCAATTCACAGAGGTATGGTGAGGCTGGGTGCATCTATTGGCATTCTCTTACCTGGATGGGGGCCTGCCTGTGTGTATCTGCATGATGGAAAGATCTTGTTCATTAGCTCAGGATGCTCATATTATGTATATTCTATTAAACACATATTGAATATGCACCTCATTTTAATTTCTGTTATAAATGCATATTAGAGTGTTGGTTTTTCGCAAATGATGAATGCTATGTGTATAATATTGATCCTTGTAGAAGCAGTGTTTGTGTAGAAATGTAGCCATTCTCTTTTTGTTCTACAGTTGAGAAATAACTAACATTGCTATGTTAAATATCACTCACAAACCACCTGTCCTGGTTTAGGGCAAATATTTAGGAGGAAAACACTGGGGGGGTCTCCTCTAGGAAGAGCCGATTCCAACCACCCCTCCCCCAAGAGGTCCGGGAAGAATTTCCTTAGGGAAAAGTGGAAAAACCTATTTATTTAACAAATAGAATATTCACAAGCATAGAAAAATTTGGATAATATGAAAACAATGAAACCTCTCCTTCCTCTGAAGAGATGGTAGATTCAGAGTCCGTCTGTCTCCGGTTCACTTCTCCAGTGGGGGGTCCGATTGCCAGGCCCGGCTGTAGAAGTCGGGGAGGGTCCCCTGGGGATTCCCTGGCGTCTTGGTGTGGCCGGTGGCGAGGGCCGAACAGCTGACCACAGGGACGGCCGGTGGCTTGGCGGCTTGTTCTGAAAGTTTCCTTTTTGTTAAGTCAACTTCAGCTGAGGACTTCTTTTCCCCTTGCCACGAGCCGGGCTTCCCTGGGATGGTGGCCACTGTCCTAAAAGCCGGAGAGCTGCTGAGAGAGAGAGTGTTCCCTTGCCCGGAACCCAAAATCAGACACAAGACAGCACGGTCTGCTCTGCTTGGGTTCAGAGGCAAGAAGACCCTGGACAGCCCAGCTTTCCAACTTTTATTCTGAGGGTTACAACTTATCTCATAACGGTACAGGGGAGGAAACGGGGATGGGTCAGATGGTCAGGGTCCAGTCGGGAAGGAGTAAGGGAAGAAAGAGTGAGACACAAGATACCATTGTTAACTGAGGGGCAGGAGGGGGGAGTTCAACTCCCTTTCCAAGGCCAAACCTAACTCTACCTTCAGAGAGTGTGAGTGAGATAATGCTGTCCCGCTGGAATTTAGCCTCCCCAAAGATATTGAGGGGGAGTAAAAAAAAGTGTAACTCCTGCAGACAAATGGCACATGGGTTTTTTTCTCCACTTTCACTCTCTCTGTCTCTCTGGGCCTAACTTAAAGCTGTAGAGCTTAATATCCAGCATAAGCAGGAGGACGATTGGGGATACAAACAGGTCATATGGCCAACCCAGGACACCACCCCTCAAGGAAGATGATTTACTCCTATCAAGATATTCCTGGATAAGAGACTCCTCTGCCAAATTGACAGCTATGCAAACTTCTACTTCTGTCAAGATATTCCTGGATAAGAGACCCCCCTCTGCTAGGAATTGGCAAACGACTATACAGACGGACAGATTTCCTGAATTCTTCAAAAACACTTCATCAGAATTATACAACAAGCTGTTACAGTAAAAAAAGTATTTAAAGAAAGTCTCTCTCTAGGAGAGGTGTGCTCTGGCTCTGTGCCAAGTGCACCCAGCTTCCAGGGACACTATAATTCCTTTGCCTTGTCTTTTTCTTTTCTTGTTGATTTTTTATTAAAAAATTTTAAACTTTAACAGAAAAAGGGCCTCGTTTTTTACAGCTGGGGCCTCGTCTGGGATCAACACCTCGCTGCTGAAACCCTGGGAGACCCGGAGCTGGGGAGGCTCCACCGCCTGAACTCTGGCAGACCCCACTCGTTTACTCTGAGGACCGGTTGCTGCAGGTCGAGACCCGTGAACAAGAGGGGACAGAGAAAGCAAAAGAATTCCCTGAAGGAAAAACCGCGGTAACGAGCCCCACAAATCTTCGTGCACGGAGTCTGAGCCAGCAGATTGGTGAGTCTGACCGGGCGGGGCGGCAAATACGGGGGATTGAATGGTGTGTGTGTGAGACGCGAGCTGGATATCCCAGACTTGCGGAGCGATTGCGGTGGTTTCCAAGTGCTGCAGTTCCATCTCTCCACAAGGAGCGCGGTCAGCGAGGAAACGAAGCGAAAGACTTAACGGGCGAAAGATCCCCTGGGGAAAACTAGGACTGGGTTCCAGGGAAGGGAAAAATCCTTAGTAAAAGGGATTTTTCAGGGGTTTCCTAGCATAA
>JAHLSL010009040.1:0-12660 GCA_025920805.1 Petroica traversi
TTTTTTTTTGTTTACCTCTGAAGGGAGGACAACACTGCGAAACATGGCAAAACATCAAAAATGGAAGATTTCTATTGTGCTTTTCCCCCATCAGAACATGGGCATCATCAGAGTACTTCTTTGTCCTCTATCTCCTTGACCTTTCAGTATTCTGTCTGGAAGTCTCCTTTGTATACATCTCCTCAGATATACAGATCTTTAGGACTCTGTGAGGAGTCTTCATTTTCTCTTACAGTTTATTTCAGACAGTTTGTCCTTCCTTTCCAAGTTAGAATGGAAGCAAATACCTGAGCACCCGAGTGCTCTAAAGCCCTTTTCAGCTTAATTCTAGTACTGACAGTTTGAGGATGATTAATAAATTGCCTGAGTTTTTCACAGAGAATGACACATATAGCAGCATATGGATGAGCCAGTACTACCATCAACTCCCTTTACAGTCAATAAAGAGAAATAAGCACTTTTGGCTTATGACTCATCTGATCTTTTCCAGCAATTCACTTAGGAGAAGATGGCTTGTGTCATGTGTTTATTTCTCTCTGCTGAGAAGGCACAAAATCTAGGCATGTCTCAGACTTTAATGCATTTAATGTAGGCATCCACGTAGAGTGCTGAATGCAAAGGATAAGGACTCTGATAAATTTCTGGAGGAGATTCTCTTGTGGACAGCATGCCTCCCTGGGAAATGTAAAAAACTGATATAAACTGCTTCTTACCTTTCAGCAAGCCCTTATATAATGAAATTGCTTCAAGGAAAGAAGACTGAGTTCTGTGTGTTTGCTTTTTGTAATCAGTTTCTTACATACACATTTGTTGGAGGAAAATTTCCACCTATTTTCTGAGACTTGGTATTATTCTTGGCTCATTGCACCTAAAGCATGCCCTTCTCTTGAACTTGGATCCTATTGTCATGGTTTCAGTGGATATAGAGTTCATTTACTTCCTGGTAGCTGGTACAGTGCAGTGTTTTGGATTCAGTATGAGAATAATGTTGACAGCACACTGATGTTTTGGTTGCTGCCAAATCGTGCTTAACCTGGGTCAAAGAATTTTCATTTTCCCACGCTCTGTCAGTGAGGAGATGCACAGTGAGGGAGGACATCTGGGACAGCTGGCCCAAACTGGCCAAAGGGTTGTTCCATACCATGGAATGTCAAGCTCAATATGAAAACTGGAGAAAGTTAGTCTGGAGGGGACAAGCACTGAGGGATTGCTGGAAATGAGGCAGGCATTGGTCATTGGATGTAGAGCAATTGTATTATGAATTGCTTGGGTTTACTCTTAGATTTTATTTCTCCTTTTCTCTCTCTCTCTCTTCATTTTTTTTATTTGTATAATTTTATATTGTTTCAATTATTTAACTGTTCTATCACAAGCCATGAATCTTGGCATGGTATTTTTTTACTTTTATCTGATTCTTTTTCCCATGCCACCATGGGGGATGAACTGAGAAAGTGGTGGAGTTAAAGGAAGATACCTATGTATCACAACACAGAAATCCCCAGGCACACTCATACAACTGAAAGGATTATATCCACTTGCTTTCTCATTACCTCTCTCAAACTCATAAACAAAAAATAAAAGGGTCTTTCTTGTCTTTCCTACTGGCAACCTCAATACCATCAAACTATTCTCTTCTCAGTTATCCTTTGTTGTACTTCTCCTCATGTTGTTCTTTTCAGCCAGGCTCTGAACCACCACACTATTATTGCAAATAATCCCCAGCCCAGCGACGTTATTGTGGTCCATTGTCCAAATAGAATCAGGTGCATATGTTGGATCTCTTACAAAGACACATTTTACCCATTGCGTTTAGTAAAGATGCTGTTTCCTAACCTGGTACCTGTCTTTTCACCCAGATTTTTGGCCAGGACTGAGATACAGAGAAATTATGTGCCAGTCTGGCCATTGTGAATCTGATTAACATGAGAAATATTACTTCCTCTAGTCAGGGTATCCCTGAAAAGGTACATGATTTTGGGGTAACAAGTGCCACACATGTTTCAGTAGATATAGTGGGATTTGGTAGCAGTGGAGGCTTGGTCAACATTCTTATCAGCACAGGATGAGGCACACCTCATTTAAAAAACAGTTAAGGTAGCTGACTCAGTTTTGATTCATTCTTCTCATTTCCTCCTTTTTTTCTTGTCAGTTTACCCAAGACTGAACACATCCATTTCTGTATTTCTATATCTTAAAGCTAATGACTGCATTCTGCTGCCACCATCTCAACCCCAATGTATTCCAGGGTGAAAAGGCAACACATTCTCTCTTTGACACTGAAATTGTTCTTATAATTATTTTTATTGATTAACTGAATAGAAAAGAACATGAAGCACACATATGCCCAATGTCTGACAATCTGTTACTATTTCATTTGCAGAAAACAATAACAGTCTTAGATATAATTACACCAATTACCTTATCTCCCTCTAAGCTGCAAAAGAAAAAGGTCTCTCATATAAAAACAAATGCAGGACTGGGAAGAATCTTTTTCTTCCTTGTTAGGCACTGTGCACCACTGTGGAGGGCCATGTGCCACATGTGACTCATACTCCACAGTTGCAATGGAATGTAGTGGTCCAAGTGCCAGAAACGCGATGAGAAGAGGAATTGAGAATCCCCCCACTCCCCAAGGCAAAAGAGTCAGTCTGTATCTTCCTCAGGCCATCAGACACTGTCCATGGTTCAGCCCCAGTTTTGTGATGACTGACACGTTCAGAAGAGGTGAACATAGTACCTTTCTTCTTGGGCTTGGAATGGGGGATGTTGTGTGTCCTAGGCAAGTGCTCTAGACCCCTGAACAAAAGGTGGCATAGACTAAACTGATCCTGATAAAACTGCATCATCCACAAACAAAGTATTTTTGGATGATGTGTTTAAAGCTGACCACAATATGAACACCAGGACAAGCCAACGTGGCAACTGGACTAACATGTAGGTACTGACTGATAGGAGGCTCTTCAGTGGCAAGTAAGGGCCATCTCTCCAAGGGGAGATCTTGGACACTTTGTTTAGGCTAAGAGACACAGAACATTAAACTTTTACATTTTAAGCAGGATTTAGCCCAGCTGTACACACCACCTCTAAAGCTTGAGGTAATTTGCTCTGTACTGTGGCTGTTATACTGTACCCTATTTCCCTTATGTTCTGTCCAACAAGTAAAGAACACATTGTATAGAAAGTTACTCTCTTGAGGAATAAATTTCACTGTCTGGTTAGGACTTAGTTTCAGTTCCCACATACCTTTGCACAGGGATGCAGAGATCCACCCTCACCCATGGAGGAGACCCACACCAAGGGAGGTGGATGCCTGAGAGGAGGCTGTGATGCCATGGGAGGCCCATGGAGATAGGAGACGCTTCTAGAGCAGCCTGCCCTTGAAGGACTGCACCCCATGGAAGAGTGACTCAGTTGCAGCAGTTTGGGAGGACTGTTGCCTGTGGGATGGACTCACATTGCAGCAGCTGGTGCAGAACTGCTGCCTGTGAGATGGACTCATGTCTGAGAAGTTAATGGAGAACTGTCTCACTTGGGAGGGACCCCAGGGTGCAGCAGGGGAATGACTCCTTTTCCTCTGCCATAAGGGAAATCACAGGTGATGGTGGTCCCTCCACCACTCCCAGGGGTGGAGGGAAGGAGGTTTTTTTCATATCTTATTTTACTTCTTATTATTCTGCTCTGATTTTGTTAGCAATAAATTCAATTAATACCTCTATTTCTACCCTGTTTTGCTGGTGAGTGATCTCTCCCAGTCCTTATCTCAACCCATGGTCCCTTCATTATATTTTCTGTCCACTGTCCAGCCACAGAATGCAGTGATAGAGGAGCTTTGGTATGTGACTGGCAGCCAGCCAGCATCAACCTACTTCAATTTCATATTTAGGGTTTTGTTTTGGTCCTTTTATCCTTCCTTTAGTATGTTGGTCAGCACATTTTGCGGTTTAAGGCTCCTCTTTATCCTTACATTTCCAACATCTGTTTTGGGTTGGTCTCAAATTCCTCTGTTCAGTATCTTTCAGTTCTTTATCTCAGAGCATAATGAGTTGTGGTTTACCCTTTTCCCTGGATAATAGATCCAGATCTCCACAAATGGTAAATGATTGTCATACCTTCTGTAAAGTTCCAACTCCAGTTAAAAGAGGAGTTAATTTAAAAGTATTAAACTCTACTGCAAGTGTGATTTTGCAGCCATCTTCATTTCCATTTCTACTTCCAACTTTTTGATGGACCACTAGTTTTGGAAATATTTAATAAAAGAGTTTCAAGAAAAATCTGATCTCCTGAGACACTGAGGAGTGAAAAAACAAAACATCAGGAGTCAAAAAGGTGAAACAAAACAATTCTTGCTAAAATGCATTTGACTGTAAAAGAAAAAGTATAAATCTAACACATGGTAAGCTGAAGCTGAAGCTGTAAGTTGGATTTGTATGCCTTGTCCACATGGTTAAATACTCTAACCTGACCTAGAATTCCCTCTAGCCCAGTTTTCTGGTCACCAAAAGTTCTCAGAAACAGAAAATATTGCCAATACAGTAAAAATACAACATATTCTCTCATTCTCATTCTATGAGGGTAACAAGAGTTGGTCTGTTTTATAATTTTTTCCATCAGTGACAATAAAAGCTTTTATTGTTTTTCAGCTCATTCTGGGCACAAAGTTCCCCATTGGGGAGCCAAATAATAAAATCCTTCCATTCTTGCTCAGGGGCTCCATTGGAAATGGCTGGGCAAGATTCCCTGGATGTAGTTTAACATTAGACAGCTGTAAATGACCACCCTAAAATGAAAGAAGTTTAGAATACCAGTCACATTGCCCATAGAAAGATGTTATTCACTATCCTGTGTGACTCTCCGTCCTGTAGAGGCAAATGTTTTTGTAGATTACAGGAGAAAAATTGCTCCTGCCTGGTTTGTTACACTGGTTAGATGTTCACTGGGGCTTTTTACATCTGACCTCCCTCTCTGTGATTTGTGGGAGTCATAAGATGTGTCTGAGGGCTGACCTGCGGCAGTAACTCTTATTGTGTCAGCCGTGTATCACTGCAGAATTTTCAAATTAGCAAAGTTTTCTGATTAAATATACATGCAAGCATACTGATCCCTTTCCTGTGCTCTAGACGTAAAAGAACCAGTTAATTAGGCTGATTAATTGAAACCCTGGGCCATAAGAGTGCCCTCAGTTCAGTTCCCTGGGAAACTGCAAGGTACCTAAAATTGTTAACATGGTTACCATTTGGCATAGTGCTGTGGAGAGGTGAGGGCAGTGGAAAAACCTCTCAGGACAGCATCTCACATGAATTAGACTGGAATTAATTCAATAAAAACTCCCTGTAATATTCAAGCAGGGCTGATTTGCACTATTGCTTTCTTCTTGTTGTGTTTGCAAACTAGTGCCTTTTCATTTACTGCTTTGGTTTGATTTCAGTTATGTCTCCTACTGTATGATGATTTCTCTTTTATTAAACCTTATCTGCTTGAAGGTCTGAAGCCACCAAAGCAACTTTTAAAAGATGACAAGTTACTAGGCAAACAAAAGTCTGCAGCAAAACATCCCTGAACTCCAGCAAGACATTTGCCACTACCTTGCTCTGAGCTTTGGCAAATGACTTGACTTTCTCCTCTTCTCCCAACTTTAATTCATGCTGCTTAGAGCCTGTAGTTTCCTGGGCTGTGTTACTCCATGCAGCTCCTGTGAATGAGATGGAGTTTGGAGAAAAAGGAACTGCAGGCAGATCCACAATCACATTACTTTAGCAGCACAGCTTGATGTACTCAGCAAATAAAATATAGTCTTCACTGGTGGTGGAAGACAAAATTTAGCTTCCACAAGAATGCCCTCATTTGCCCTAATGTTCTTTCGTCTCGGTCTTCCTTGTGATCAGTAGACTTTCTGCCAAGGATTCATGCTGTGCTGAAAGGAAGCATACAGAGTTCAAAGCACTCCAGCCTTAATGCAAAGCCCTCATTAAGAAACATGAAATGCACTATTTGATACTGTAAAGTTATGGGCAATGAGAAATGTGAATGCAATAGTTATAAAAATCACCACAGATAAAAATGCTTTGTCCTTCCAGAAGTCCAAATTCACATTCTGCTTTGATGTCTCCAAGAAACATCCCAAATATTGTGAAAAAGCTATCCTGGGCTGGTACTTGCTTCTTGGGTGCAAAAGGCGGAAGGGCCAGGATGTTATCTTTCTTAAGATAATGTTTTGTCCTGTTCATTTAGATAGGCTTGCATCATAGTTTCTATTCAGTCTTGCAGATTTGTAGGGAAAATTTCAGGAGTGCAAGGTAACTGGTAGAAGAGAAACAGGGTTTATCAGCAATGTCTGATTAGAATAAAAAATATACAAACCAACATAGAAGAATTCAACTGCGGCACTTGTATGAGAGATGGTAGCTGTTTGTCATTTTGCCTGTTCGTCTTTTGCCTGCTGTAAATTTCAACAGAACATTAAAGGTGCTGCAATTTGGTTTTTTGAGTATCATATTCTCTTGTTAAAGTATTTATGCTAATTTAATTAAGTGCAGAAAAGATAGGTAGCGGTAAACATGAACCTATTTCAAGTGGGTCTATGTGTCAATTTCCCCCAAAATGTTTAAGACTAATAATTGCTCTTAGTTATCCTTGTGGTAATAGTACCCTTAAGTCAGAGGAGCTATTGTGGCAAACAACAATCACTTAACTTCATTTCATCTTTCTGGACAAAATCGTTTTGAATTTAACTAACTGAAGAATCTCTCCAAAGATTTTAATCATCCCCAGAATCTACACATAAGCCAAATGGCTCCATATAACTTTAATGGCAAAATTAAAAAATGTGTTCCCAGAACTATGTAATGGCCTAGATCTGGCTGTTCCCTGTTTTATAAGCTTGGGGACATTTTTCATTAAAAAAAGAACCAAAAAACAAGCCAAAAGAAAACCCCACCTACCACACCTGCTAAATAAAAAAAAAAAAAAAAAAAAGGTTAAAAAAATCCAAACAAGCAAGCAAACAAAAAAAAACCCAACACAAAAACCCTAACCCAACAAAAGCATAGGATTATGGATGGATTGTTTTCAGGGTTTTTTCCCTTTTTTGTGCAAATCTACAGATCCAAAAGTCTCATTAAACCAACAAAATTGACACACATCTACAGAAAGGGCACAGAACGAGTTAAGGAAGGGTTTTACATCATTTCTCCAGATATCAAAACATTTAATTCAGCTGCAATTAAACATTGTTAAACCTCAGGTCATTTGAATGTTGAAGCAAAATATTCCCTTTAGAAATTTCACAGCTATTAGCCTTGAGTTACCAGTGATGAATGTTTCTGGAGCTGTAAAACTTCTTCAGGCCCAAGAGCACATTTTAGCCTAGTTTATTGTGGTCTTTCTGTCTCCTTGAAGGGGACAATCATTCCTGATTCTCCGTGCTAATGCAGTGCAGTGTAATAACTACATATTCCACTGTCCACTCTGCTTAGATCTGAATTTGAAAAATATTGTTCTTTCATAATGCTGGATCCTGAATGGATATAAAACTTGAGAGACTAAACCCTGATGAAAATAAGCTTTCAAAAGTGAATACAAGCTGCCCTCCTTGATTCCACTTTAGCATTCAATATGTTCATTATATATTCGAACATACTGGGTGCATGGGTACATTTTTTCTTTCTTGATTGTAGAATGCAAATTATTTTTGTGTTACTGGGATTATACTGAACCTTCTAGTTGGGTTTACACAATAGATTAATTCCTTTACACATTGTCATAGATGATTAAGTGGCTGGAGAAAGGTTCTAATCCCATTTCACCTTGTCATAATCTTTATTTACCAGTTAGAGAAAGGTCCTTTTCACTCTTATAAATATGGTCTGGTTTGGGGGGAGGATTAATATATTTCTCATGATATTTTATTAAGATATTTATGTTCTCAGAACTCACAGGTCTGCTCTTGATCTGTCCTACCTCCCATGTCCTCACTCTACCTGGGTACATAGACAATTTTCAACCCCGGATGTTATCTCCAATACAGCATTTAGCACATAATTTCCAAACCTCTTAGGTAAAAATCACACCCACTTCTCTTCCTCACAGGCATGTCAGCCGCACTCTTCTTTTGCAAAACTTAATTTCTGGGAGCCCTTTATCCCTGTGTTTTCCAAGTGAATATACTGAGTCACAAAGTGGCTGCTCTGCCATTCCTTACCTAGCTTCTAATTCCCAATAGCTTTACTTGTAACTCATCTACAATTTCTGCTGTTGCACTGGAGTAATGGGGTTTCCAGGCCTCTTCTTTAGCACTCTAAATCATAATGAAAAACATAATATGAATAGAAAAGGAAGTTTTCCACCTGTAATTGATTTCCAGTACAGTACTTACACAATCTAACCAAAGAATGAGGTGCAAGCTTACCAGAAAATTATAGCAAAGACAGAATTGTGGACATGAGCACAGATGACCAAGTGCCACTGCTGACAACTCTGCTTCCCTTGAAATGAATTAACATTTCTTAGTGGAAGATAAGACAGTAATTCTCCATATAGAGTAGCTGGTGTTTCCATGTCCGTGTAGGCATAGGTTATGTGGACACTGACAATATGAGGGTGCTAGATGCTTTTTCCTTGTTTCTGTAGAAAGGTAAATCTAGGCAGGTTCTCTGATCTATTCATTATTATCTTTCTGTTGTTAAACAACAGCAGCATGGTGACTGTTAATGTGGCCTTTCTCAAGAAAAATGAGAAAAATGGAGAAAAAATGAACATGAAGAAACTATTGCAGCTCTCATCTGGCAGACAGAGGAGCCTGGAAATGTTTAATATATTATTCAATAGCAAGTGGTGGAATCACAGAGCTAGCAGATGCAAAAGATTAATTATATGAGATCCTCAGCTCTTGGATACATGCTCTTGAAGCCCATTAAAATATTAGTATGCAAAAATCATGATGAAAATCTAAACAAAACTGTGGTCAAAATAAACTTGATTTGGGATTACACCTTTCCTCAGAGATTTTATTTATATGTTTGTTTTAGTAGTACTTAAATACTTTAAGTACATTTAATTTAGATTTATTAATATATTTAATTAACATAAAAGAAATATAAATGAGAACATATTTCTTCCATAACAATAAAACAGAAAAAAATAACATAAAATATAGTCTGCTAATATAAATTTTTAAAATTGAATTATTTCATTATAGAGATTAAGATACATTTCTTAAATCACAAGGTGATTTGCTTTCACATGCAGACTTTAAATTTGCATATGGATCCATGTACAGCCAAAAGCATGTGTGGTCAAATTTGCACCACAGAATGTTTAGTGAGCCCTCTGGTTAGCTAGTTTCTAAGGACAGAGGCATGCAGCTTCTCTAATTCACTATCTGTGAAATTATTCCCTGGAAAATTTGGCCAAGTGGCCATCAAATTATATTTGTCAGGCCATAAATAATTCCTATTTACCAACAGTTATCTCATTAAAAATTAACAAACATTTACTAAATGCAAATTATATTGCAAATTGGATAATGGATTTTAAAGAAGTAGTTTAATTTTGATGGTTGGTCAAATTTGCTGCCTAACAAGCAGCCAGAGAGTGCAGAGACATTTCAGTGAGAAGCTTCATCTCTCCACGTCACCTGGAGCAGCTTCTGACTGCCCAGCTGCAGCTCCAAAGAGCCATTCCAGTGGCTCCCTGTGGGCACACAATCACAGAGCCCTGTGATTTCATGTCAGAAATTTAAAAAGCTAACTCCATGGGTTCCCATAGATCCAAGCAGCATCTTTTGCTTTCCAGGCTGAGCCTTGTCACTCAGCACCATGTAGAGGTGTCACTGTCCCAAAGATTGATCCTATTGGACTATCCTGTTTAGGAGAAAGCGACCCTTTCTATGTCAGAGGGGGGTTGGAACCAGATATCATTAAAGTCCCTTCCAACCCAAACCATTCTTTTTCTTCCAAAGTTCATTTGTTCCTTGGGTTTCATTTGTTCCTTGGGTTTTCTCCTATGCCCAATGGTCACTTGTCAGGGGGATTGCCTGCAGACCCCAGCATGAGGCACCCATTCTCATCCTCATGATGGTTTGAGATAGATGGAGGAGGAAATAGACAAAAGAAACACTAGAAAGTATTTACAGGAGCTTGGTAATCTACTGAAGAAGGCACACCACTGTCATAGGGCAAACCTCCCTCTTTTTCTGAGTTATTTTTAGGTTTTATTGAATGCCCTGCCTAACACACAGAACAAAACAACCCTGAGAGCCAAAACCAGACAGAGAAAGAACAGAAATTTTAATCACTTCTGCTCAGTACTTGAATTGATATAGTAATTCGAGTAGATGAAGGTAATGATCACTGATCTGTGAGCTCCACTTCTTCTGCTTTTTCTTCTCTGGACAGGCTTGACAAGCCTGTACCCAGTCTGCAGGTTCTACTCTTCTCTATCCTGTATCTTCACCACTCTTACACATGCCATTGGAAACTGATTGGCAGAGCAAGGACCTAGGCTCAAGACCGTTAATTTTGCATCTCTTCCTAAGCAAGTGCTGAGAAATTGTTCTCTGTTTTTGCTTTCCTATAAAATCTGAATATTTTCTTTTATACCTGAAAAAAATCTCACCCAAAATCTGGTTCATTTTTCCAAAAATACTTAGCTGGCTTAATGACATTACATCATTTTTTAAAATGGTCTTTCTCTGGCTTTGTATCACCATAGCAAAATTTTACTGGGTCTACACTAATAGCTATGGCTTCCCTTTACAGGGATATTTATTGAATGCCCTATTTAAGGATACAATTCAGATGACCTAGTTTACACAAGGTTGTGAACTGCCATCTAGTAAGAGTAATTCTCTCCACTAGCTGTGAAGGAAGTCTATAGTGACTAGCTCTGATGCAGACCTATGCTTGAACAAATGAATCCCAAAACTATTCAATCAATGTGTTGCATCTAAAGGCATTACAAGCAAAAGAGCTGTAGTACACCTTTAGCAACTCCTTTTTTTTAAGCAATAAGTGAAGTGGGAAGTCACATTCTTTTTTGTACATCCCCAGTTAAATACATTACTGTTAATTTTCAACTGCTTGCTACTATTTAATTTAGTACTCCACAGAGAGTTTTTTCTAGTATTATAAGAGAGTCATTTAGCATCATGTGAGGTAGCTGATGAGTTCTGAAGAATCTGAGAAGCAAATGTCCAGGAGGTTGTGAGAAATGAAGGGGAAGTATTGTTTATAAACAGAAAGTTTGTAATTAGAGATAATTTTGAACAAAAGTAGCACATAACAACACAGAAAATAAGCATATTTCAAAGTGAAATCGTCCTTACAGTAACATGAGCATATTGCATGCAAGAGACCTCATCATGATGTTGCTAGCCCTAAGGTCACCAAGGGTTTTGAAGTGCCAGGTTTTACTTCATCTTTAATCCACAGATGAAGGATCACACAAGGAAGGTTGACCCTTGTGTCACTACTGCCCAACACCCTCCTGAGCCACTTCAGCAAACTAAGTGGAGTCGTTCAGATGGTTTTCTGCTGGATTAACGTCTGTGAATTGCTGTGTAAAGGAAAAGACATGACCAGAAGTTACAGTGCAACTGAAGGAATTGTAAAGCTAATAGTTAAATATATAGAAGTCACAGAACAACCTAAACCAAACTCTCAGCTTCCACTCAAAAAGATGTTTCTGCACTATCCTGTTTCCAGTCACACATTCCCAGCATCTCACCTATAAGAACATGAGTTATATGCTGCAGGACTAAAGCCTAGTCCAAAACCAGCAGCAAAAAATTAATTTTTCAGCCATCTCATCATTCTCGTGAACACTGGCTTGGAAGACATTGAAATGTTAAAAACATTTCTCACCCTACTCTTAGTGTTAAATGTGACAAGGTGAGGCTTACATAGGTTCAAAATTCAGATCTACAGTGATGAGAGCAGCCCTGCCAGCAGGAACACAGATTTAGATCCCAACCATAAAAAAATTATGTACAACATTAGGGTCAGAAATGCCAGACATCAAGCTTAGAACTGTAGCCATTGAAATGAACAGTTGAACAAGGTCAAGGCCCTGGCCTAGACAGAGAAGCAGTTTTCACCCCAGGGAGCTGCAAGACAAGGCTTTCAGATTGTGCTGCCAATTTATGCACAGTGAAGTTAAGGCTGCACAATATTCACCCATTAAAAATAACTCCAAAAACAAATTTTGCACTTAATATATAATAACCTGCCTACTACAGGATCAAACCACACAAAAACTATTTTGCAATTTGGTCATTTGTTCCATCTTTCTCTTTTAGCCCGACAACCTGTATGTACATGCACATCAACCTATGACCTGAAGCTGCAGAGAGGCAAACCACCCACAACTGTCACCTGGATTATAGAATTTAATTTCTATGTGAAATTCAGATATTCCTACACTTGTTTTCATTCCATATTGGGATATGAAGTCATAAAATTTTTATAAAATTAAGAAAAAGAAAGAAAACAAAACTTCACTTTGAAAATACTAAAACGATCATTTGTTTCAAGTTAAATTTGTCAGAGTTGCTGCATCAAATGCTCTCTTTCAGCTTGGTCAAACCATCTAGAAATGATTCATGACTTACAAAAAAAATCTGAACTTGAGGCAGTTTAGCTTGCAGAGACGAGCCTGAGGGGGGGG
>JAHLSL010009058.1:2446-15682 GCA_025920805.1 Petroica traversi
AAAGAGAAAGAGAAAGAGAAAGAGAAAGAGAAAGAGAAAGAGAAAGAAAGAGAAAGAGAAAGAGAAAGAGAGAAAGATAATTCCTTTAATTCTGCATAACTGGGACATGTTTTTTGTATTATCATAGCAGTGTTTAATATAAAATCATTGTCATGCATCACATGAATCTCTTGTTTCAAGGGGCTGTTCTAGGAAGTTTGGATATGATATCAACTTCTAATCTGTTGCCTCCTGCTCTTTCTGCAATTGAGTCTTAGAAATGTGGTTTTTAGAGTGCAGATCTGCTGTTTGTTGATACAATTGCCCTTTGTTTTCTCTCACCAGTTTTCTTACCCAAGTTAAAGGCAGTGAGACAGGGGTAGGAATTGGTCAGCTGATCCATGACTCTGAGATAAATCCTGTCCCCAATGCTATTTCCTTAGTCCAACCTTTAAATCAGTATCAGTATGGTTTATTGTTTTATGAAGGATTAACGGATAATCAGTGAACTATAATTCAGCATCAGTATCAGATACATAACAAATAAATTGCAAACCTTAATTATTACAAAATTTAATCCTTCTTTTATATTTCTCAAAATTCTCTCTGAGATTCCTCAGTTACTGTATAAACCTGATTGTCATCCTCTTCTTAAACATAATTTTTGACAAGTAGCATTTTGGGCAGATTTATATGTTTTATCTACACATATTATTTATATTCACATTTCTAATTTAACAGCTAATTCTGTTTGTGGGTATTTTGCTAAGGACAGGCAGAGAAAGCACCCCTGTAGAGCCTATACTGGGGTTTGGATTTCTTCCCTTGTTTTTCTTAAGGAATTTTTTTTCTCTCACAAGTTGCTAAGGAACTGATAGTTGGGTACTTAAGAGAACAAAAGAAGGTAGCCAAGTCAGAGAGAGGCAAGCTTCTTCTCAGGGAGCAGAGATAACGCAAGAATTGGGCTGGTAAAAGCAAAGGCAAGGCAGCTGTTGTTCCCTCATGTCACCTGGGCTGGTGCTGGAGCGCCCCCTGCAGCCGCGGGGGAATCATCACACCCACCCTGCCCACAGGGAGCCACCAGCGCCCCTGTCGGCTGTGACTGGAACTGCACCAAAGGGAGAAGTGCCTGAGGCCGAGCAGGCTTGTGCTGGGTGTCTGGTTCTGTTTGTGGTTTATTCCATAGTTGTTGTTATTTGTTAGTTTTGTTTTACATATTAGTAAAAAACTGTTATTCCTATCCTCATATCTTTGCCTGAGAGCTCCTTGATTTCAAATTTATAATAATTTGGAGGGAAAAGGTTTACATTTTCCATTCCAAGGGAGGCTCCTACCTTCCTTAGCAGACACCTGTCTCTCAAACCAGGACAGCCTATTAATAAAAAAACCCCAAGAAGATGTGACCTGGCATCAAGCAAGCATTTCTGACGGGAACTGGGATAGGGCTGACAAGAGGAGTAAATAAAAGTGTTCATTACGTCACGAAAAGTTTTGTGTTCAGATGAGAAATAATGGCATGCAGAAAAAGGGGCAACAGAACAACTGAATCACGTGGGCCCATATTAATAATAAAAAAGTGGTGTAGGGCATGTGCTTTGCACACTGGCAGAGTTATGCATGAGTTATCAGGTAATATCCTTTGTGTGCAGGTCTTCAGGGCAAACAGAAGATGAGAGCTGTGGAAACAGCACCCCCAGCACTCACCTGCAGCACTATTGCAGTTTGCATTTGAAATGACAGAAAACTTGGCCTGGCAATCTGACAGTCTCTTCCTATTGAAAACACACACTTGGCTCCTTGCTACTCTCCATCAACAGCATGTTGCTCTTTCTCCCTCTCTGGGCTCTGTGACAGCTAGTTCCAGATGACATCATGCCTCAGAAAAACTTCCATTTTGACATTGCAGGCAGCAGCAGGAGCAGCATTCCCTCTGTAAGCCGCTTCTAAGACCTTCCTCTTAATTTTATAAATTAGACACACAGTTTTTGGCAGCTGCTCTCTGAGATCTGGAGGCTAAATTGTTTTCACTGCTGAAAACAATCATAATGCAAGGGGATGAACTCAACAGTCACCCTGACCCTTGTAAAATGTGCATTTTCTGGGAAAGTGTCTTTTTTGAGAATAGAAAATCACTCTTGCTGCTCTGATGACTAGTTTAATTTCTGAAGGCTGTGTCTGATTCCAGGTCACAACTCAGTTGTCATCTTTCTTAAGTACTGTGTTTCCTTTCTAGAGCTGTATACAGAGTCAGGATCATCTTGCACTTAATGCCTGCATGATGAGTGGGGAAATACATCATTTGGACTTAAAATTATGCTAAGCTTTGAGAGGATTAGGTATGTGTGTTTGTATGTATGTATGTATGTATGTATTTTCTTTGAATAGAAGAATGCTGCAAATTCAGATGAAGATAAGGATGCAAACCCATGCACCCTACAACTGAAGAAAAAATTTCCCACACATATTTTTCCATAGGAATTAATCAGTTCCCATAGAGTAATTTCCATGTGAAATGGAATTACTACATAAGCTTCACAAACTAAATCATTTTAGCAATAGCATATATAATTCTGCAGCATGCACTGTGTTCTGCATAAGTGCATTAAGCATGATTTCCGTACATTGATCTACTTAGATTTCAATGATGGCTCATGAAACACCATGTATTAGTTTCTATAAAATATATTTTTAAGATTTCTTTTGGTAACTATGTAATTTTGCTTTTGGTTAATTCCAAGATGAGATAGAATAGAAATGCCTGTAACCAAATACAATATAAAAGATAATATAGCTTTTATATTAGCAAATATAGGTACTTTATTGATTCCTTCACTTTCTAGTCATTTGAGCTAGTCATATGGTTAACAATAACCATACAGAAATCTTACAAGGTACACTGGTAGCCCCACTAATTGTTAAAGACTGT
Source organism: Petroica traversi (assembly GCA_025920805.1). Lineage (NCBI taxonomy): Eukaryota > Metazoa > Chordata > Aves > Passeriformes > Petroicidae > Petroica > Petroica traversi. Next base: position 5,352 of record JAHLSL010009058.1, read on the forward strand.
CTTATGGAACACCTTGCAGCTATCATTCTCATATAACAGTCCTTCCTGTTCTGTACCATATGAAAACCCTACTAATTGGTTACATCTATTATGCATCTATTAAAATTCTTCTTTTTCATTGTTATCTTTCTTGTGAAATTCAAATGAAGAATTTTCTAACCATATTTTATGTGGTTTGTACTTCTAAACGGTTAGAGTTATGAGAATAAATACTACTTTTTATTTCTCTCTTTCTCTGTAATATATCTAAATAAATATATAATTTCTAAGAACACGATTCTCCAAATTCTTAGAGTAGGACAAAAGAGTCAAAGGTGTTGAAATGGAAACTGTACTGGTGTGCTGCAGAATATGTAGAAATGACAATGAAGAATTTTGTATTTTAACAAAGCCAGACATGACTAAACACAAATTACTTGTTTTTTTTTCTTTTTATTGAAAAAATTGTTTCTGAAGTACAAGCATCATGGCGTAGTGATGGAACACAATGACAGTTTAAAATTCAATAGTAAGAAGGTACATGAGAAACTTGTATTTGCAGTGTATTTCCACAAGCGAAGCAGATCTTTGCTGCTGGGAAAACAATGCCATGAAAATTAGCATCACTGCGCAAGTAGGCTGGCCCAGAGCAATCTTGAGGTGAATTTTGAGGTCCATGCATCTAAACTTCCTTTGTATAGACTTCAGGGAGTCATACTAGAAGTTCTAGCTTTGATTGGCCTCCTGAGGTCCTCTGTCATGCCATACAAGACCCTGTTTGATAGCCTGGGATCTCAGTGATTCTGATGTGACCAAAGGCAGACCTGCAGACAGGTAGTGGGAGATAACTGGTCAAATACAAGTGATTAAACAATAGAGGCAGGATCCCAGTTTTGTACTGAATTATGGCAACAAGGTACGAAGTCCTGGTGTGAATCTAGTTCTAAGACATTCAAGTAGCTCAAGAGCTATTCAGTTTAATAGATTTTTATGTGATATATAGGAGGTTATCTGCATGAAATGTAGGTGTCCTGGGTTGGCCATATGATTTTTTTGTATTCCCAATCGTCCCTCCTGCTTATGCTGGATATTAAGCTCTACAGCTTTAAGTTAGGCCCAGAGAGACAGAGAGAGAGTGAAAGCAGAGAAAAAAACACGGGCCGTTTGTCTGCAAGAGTTACACCTTACTCCCCTGGAAAATCCTTGAAGGAGACTGTGTTCTAGCAGGACAGGGATATCTCACTCACTCTCTGGCTGGGTGCTTGGAAAGCTCACAGCGGAGGGTTTCCTCAGATCTTTCTTGGCTTTTTGCAGGGAGAGACTTTGTTTCTTTTGCTGGTTTTTTTTTCTTCCTCCTAAATTTTGCCTAAACCAGGACAGTCTGCTGCAGAAAAGACTTTAGAACCACAGTGGGAAGGACCATTTCAGGTGCTTTTCACTACCTTCACAGTGATCAGAATAAAGGAACAGAACACTTGGATCCACAATACTCAAATGAAAAAGCACCAGAGGCTCCTTGGAAAGTAAAACCTGGTGATGACGAACTGAAAGTAAAACTTACTCGGATAAAATGAGTTCTATAAAAGAGAAAATAATTCCTTTCATAATCGTATTTACCATTTTGAACTACAGAGTTACTAATGAGAAAACATCTAGTCTGAAGCCTTTACTCGGTTCACTAGACTCACAGGAAATAACTCACGAAAAGGCAATCAAAATTAGTGTTTCACCTACTCCTACAGACAGACATGAGATTTGAATTTAGCAACAGTGGTCATGCACATGAATCGAACTTATGCAAAGCAAGAATGGAAAAAACCAAAAACCTGACAGCTTCGAGGGGCTGTAGGAGAAGAAGTCAAAATAAGGTACAGATGAAATTTGTGATTATTCAGATGAATTGGATTGCTGGCACAATTTTAAGTGGTTTGTCTGTGGGCTCACAATAATGATTGCCATGGATAAACCTGTTACAACCCATGCCAGCACTCCAATTCAAATTATACAACTCCAACTTGAACCAAAAATTTATTAAATTGGTCCTTCTGTAGTAAGAAATACAAGCCAACTGTTACTACTGTTTAACTCAGAATGGTCCCTCAAACGAGTTGAACTGTTAATGCAAACTAACATTTCTGAAATTCAGCCAGCATGCTCCCCTCTCCTATGAACATCTTTCAAAGGTGGGGCAGCCTAAGTACAGAAACAAATACCCTTTAGAGGCAGAACACAAAGAGATTTAACCAGAATATTGGGAACAGGATTGGGAGTTCCTAACTCAGAAATATTAATGAATAAACTGACCACTACAATGAGCGATTTAACAAAACTAAGACAACCCTTACAATCTTCTTTATTAGCATTAGGAACTGGCCAATGGCAAGTTTCAAAAATATTACCAAAATGGGAAAGGGTTGATGAATAAGACCATAGGTTGATAACAGATGTCCTTGGTATAGTCCAGAACAATGTGTCCTCAGCCTTTAATTACGTACAGACGCAACTATGGATGCAGTCAGAAACTGCTTTAGTTATAAAGGAGGGAAACAAAGGTATTTTCCCTGTTGAAAACAGAAAGGCTGTTTATGCCTTAAGGGATAATGCCACTGAGTTGGAAAGAAAACTCCAATCCTGGTGGAAACTGATAAACTTTACCTATGACCCTATTACTAACATGGCCACAACATTATCCATCCCATAACTGCATTAGAATTGAACCACGAAGAAGTAGTGCTTTACCCTTCTGAACATAGAGTATGGGCCCAAATGGTAAATGGGAAACAGCAAACTGTGAGCTTAGAATCTTGCATCACATGAGAACAACAGGATTCATCTGTGAAGGCAATACAATTGATGCAGAAGACATATGCCTTGACACTGAGCAAGGCATTTACCATTTTGAAGTCCATCCAGAGGCTACTCAGAAAGACCGCACTTGTATATATTGGCCAGGGCTGCGTACGTTTGAGAACTGTGTGTGCCTTTGTAGAAGTAGAAAATTACAAGGTACCTGTCAAAAATTATTCCAATTTTTGTGTTTGCAACTTTACTAAAATTATTGGATGTGACTTCTCATATTTAGCACCAGTGGTGTCCTATCAATTAGTAAAGTCAAACTACACCCTATACCATAAATTGTTACCCACACCTATTGGGATGAACCTTACATTAGTAAGGCAATTGGTGAAACATCAAGACTTAATTGAAATTCTGGAAGAAATTCGAAAGAATGGGAAAAAACTTTGGTTACTGTCCATCATGATACACAAGAAATAAGCCAAGTCATAGAGAGGGTAAAACAAGACACAACCCATAATTGGTAGGACATACTTTTTGGATGGTCGTCTACTGCCACTAGTATTCTAAATACGTTATGTCACCCCATAATTGTTTTGTTAATTTTAGTGAGTGTTTGCCTTGTGTTGTCCATAATACTATTTGTTTAGAACTATAAAATATTTTAAAAATTGTCCCTTTTAACCATTTTGTCAAATGCACATGGGAAAACACTTAAAGATACTTATCATAAAAATTTACTAAAAGAAAAATCTATATATTAGTAAAAGAATTTACCTTTTTTTTTAAAAGGGGGGATTGATACAGAAGGCTAAAGATTTAAGGGTTAACTGCTGTTTGTGGGTGCTACCGGTATTTGCTAAACAATGTATATTGCTTGGTCCCCACTTATTTTGCTTGTTAAGCAGAAAGGAGGATGTATGGCCATTAATAGGAAGATGTATTGCCATTAATAGGAGGATGTATGGCCATAGATAAGGGGCAGAAACCATGACTGCAGATCCTGTTTTTGATCCTGACACCAGCTCTGAGGTTTGGACTTGAGCCAAGAACTTAGAGAGCATGCGCAAGGAAGAAAGGTCAAACGTTCATCTGAGGAAGACTACTTACTTCATCTCAGAAGACCCCCGGTGCGACCACCAAACGGAAGCACAGGGGCAAAGGCACGGCAGTGTGCATGCATTTGGAAATGCTAATGAGTTGTGAGCTAATTATAATATGAAGCGGGGACAGGCAATGAATACGTAAAAGCCTTTTGTGTAAACTAATGCATATGTAACTTGTAACTGGATATATACCAGGCGCGCAAGTCTTTGAGGAGCGATCCCCCTGCGCCGGGCACCGTATTAAACATACTGACCCTAGAACTATCAAGTTATGGAGTCTTTTCCATGTATCACACTGCTTCTACAAGGATCAATATTATACACATAGCATTCATTATTTGCAAAAAGCCAACACTATAATACGCATTTGTAACAATCACTTCATCTTCCTCCTCCTCACCCCTTGCCCACCACCTTTGTTTAGTACTGCAACAACCATTTATTTTTGCCAGCATACTATTTTGTTCATTAAATGTCATAAATAAAATCAAGGGTTTGTCTTTTGCATAAAAGATTAAGTTAAAATTATAACTAATGAAGTTGTCAATTGGTTCCTAAACTTAATGAGAGTTTGTAGTTCGTGTTTGAGTATTAAATTTTGGGTTAGTTACTTTTGGGTGTTAAACAGAATTCACCTTTTTATTAGAAACTCTTATAAAAACCTAAATAGAATCTTTAGGTGTCCCAGGGAAAAAATACCTCCACCCATGGCCAAAGGCTGTTTTTAGAAACCAGCCTTTAGCCTGTCACCAAGCTCCATGGAAACAATGAATTTCAGTGAGGCAGTTCCCCGCCTAAGACTCAGATGACATCACCCCTAAGGCTGCTCCCAGGAGATAAAGGACTTTACACCATCTCTAGTGAGGGCGGACCAGGGCGGTGATGGAAGGAGCAACGGAGGAGTATAAAACCCTCTGCACTCCTAAGAGGCTGCTTCCTTTTCCTGCCTACACTGGAGTGTCAGGTGCTTGCTCAAGTGCCGCTCCTGGCAGCTCTCTTGCTTGGCAGAGCCCAGTGGTGGGGTCATACGCCTGTATGTTACCTGTAAGGAAAATGAATCCACAAACACCAGAGGTTTATGTCCAAAAAGGAGACAGAGGAGTCCTGTCACTTTATTCGAATAAAGGGAGACGCCAAGGGGCATTTCCCCTGGGGTCTCTCAGATTTTTGGAGGACGCAGCCTCCTTTTTACCCTGATTCCTGGCTGCATGTTCCTCTCTTGTTCCCCATTGGCTGAGGGATTTGAGAGGCACAGACTTTCCGAAAATGCCTCATACCTGAGACCCCCCTCTAAGGCATAATCCCCTCCTGTTGTCCTTCCCTTGCATCACTCAGTGGAATTCCTTATGGAATTTATGGATCTTCTCAATGTTCCTCTCATTTCTCAATATTCAATTTTATGTATCTGCAGACCGTTGGTTTGTTTGTAAGTGCGAATTTCCCTCATTCCATTCATCAATCAGTGAAATCCTCCCCATTGTTTCTTTTATCATTCACTGCTGATTTTATCTACTGGCAAGACCCACAGTTTTGTTTGTGAAGACAAATTCCTTATTCCTTTCATACCTTATTCTACTTAGGGCTAACCTGAGTGGGGCCCTGCACTGCAGGTCCTTGTTTTGGGTTTTTAGCCATTCTGGTTGAAAGAGTCTCCGATTGTTGAGGACCTGGATTTTCCTTTATCTTTTCCTAATTATTTTTTTTAAATAAACGTCTTTTTATTTCAACTAATTGTCAAGAGCTGCCTCCTCATTTTTCACAAGGTGGTTATTAGTGGTTGGAAGAAAAAAAGACAACCAAGACCATCCTTACTTCTCTTTAACGTCAGTCTGCCATCATGTTGTTTCGCAGGAAAATCCAGGACTAAGCAAAAGCAAAAATATTTCCAATAGTACCCAGGGCTTGTTCCTTTCCCCAAAAATTAATTATCAAAATAAATTTGAATGCTTTTGCAGTATTCTGAAGATAGAACCATGATATTATATAAGTCATGAGAGGGGGAAAAAGAAAAGCCTAAACGATGAAATGGCTCATCTCACTGTTTAAAGAATGGCAAGAACAGCTGCAGATTTGTATTTTCTTGCCAACTTAAAACTTGTTATTAAGATCTCAGCAGTAATTTTAATGGGATGCATCTCTGAATACAAAAACACTTAGTAGCCTATAAAATGGTATTGGTAGCCTGTCCACAGATGATTTTTTTAAAGTTTTGCATGTGTTTCCAGTGTTCCAACTGATGTTTTTATAAGGGCTACATTTTTTAGAAAACACAAGTTTGATAACTTTTGTCCCAAGACTTGAAATAGGCTAAGAAGTTACCTGGCATTCTGAAATACTTACTAATTTTTCTGAAATAACTCCAATACTATGTAAAAAAACCCCAAAAAACCAACAAAACAACAGCAGTAGCAACAAAACAGCATAGTATAGAACTTGTGTTACTTAAATTTCTAAAATGCTGGGCCCTTGAAAAATTCATCCTCACAGTTTCCTCTGTTAACGCAGAATACCAAATTTGAATCCCTGCCAAGCATGCAGCATCAGTATGTGATGCTTTTCACAGATTCTCAAGAGCCATTTGAACCCTACACTGTACCTGACAGAGACTCAGCTTCCTGCTGGGAATGGGGACACAAGTACTGCATGGTACTACACTTGTCACACCTGAGTTTTGGCACCGGTGAACTGAAAGCCACTACAGTGTTTTAATTTGTCAAGGAAAAAAAGGATATGCTGACATGCTGTATTTCCGACTTTACTCCTTTTTAGCCTGTGAAAACAATACATCTGATTTAAAAGAAACTTTATAGAGGGAAAATTGGAGCCAAATACTGTTGAAAGAAAAATTAATTTTGCTCAAGCACATAATTTTATTAAAAAACAGACAGGCAACTGGGTTAAACTGGAAGTATTAGAAGAAGCAATCTTCATCATCCATTTCCCTCTGCAGCAAGAACAAGAAGATTTAATGGTTACTGGTATATTGCTCTGCATTACATGCTGACAGTTAAAATTTTACTTCCATTTTAATTTTCTGCTACAAATATGCTTATATCAGCAAATATATTTATTGGCTGAAGAAATAAATTCCCATTAGGATCATAACTTTAAGAGTAGCAACTGCATATTCTTGTATTGATAGTCACTGTAGTCTAGTTAATTTAATAGTTCAGAAGTATATACATGGGGAGGGGAAGAAGGGGATCTCAGTGTTCAGTTTGTCCATCTCAGTTATTCTCTGAAGTAAGAAAAGAATATCCTTTCTGAAGAGAATTTACTTACTTAACAAAAACTAGACTCCCTGTGATAATAACAAATAAACATTTCAAATGTCAGATATGGAATCACAGAAGACTGATTTTTAATGCAAGTTACCTGAGATCAATATTGAATGTTTCACCTCAGGTTGCCTGAACAAATAGTTGGATAAGTACAGTTGTTTCTACTTTGAATATTTAAAACAGAGCTCAGATATCTCTACATTTTACTCTATTTGGACACATACATAGAGAGTCCCTTCTGATATCTCATTAGGTGAACTTATTTTTCAGATTGATGAGGACATAAGTCTTTCAGTAGAGCTTCACCCAAACACTCTGAAGAATCTCCACAGTAAACCACATAGCTCATGTTAAAATAAGCAATATAGTGTTTTCATAATAATGTTATTTTACCACCTACAAGTGATATTGAGCACTATTCCAAAAGGACATTATTGTTCAGACAAATAATAATGGATGTAATGAGCACATTTTTCTAATGGTTTTTCTTCCTCACCCCAATAAGTGAATCCTCCCTATTTCTAATTCCATGTAACACATTACAAATACCACTTTCTAAACCAAATAACGAAATAGAAATGCAAAAAAAATTTGTCTGACATAGATAATGTGAAAAAGTTATGAGATAAAAGTGAGAGTTAGCACTTTACTAGTTTCAATATGAAAGTGAAGGACAACAGAATACATATCGGGTGCACCAGGCAATCCATGCAAACCACTGTGGAGTTAAGAGTGAATGAAATGCCTTCAAAGTAAGTCTAAACTATTCAAAGATCAGCATCTCATAAACGAGACACTATCTACCATTCACTGTGTATAAGATTTCACATTTTTCCACAGAGCACAGAGTAACAGCATTCAGCCCTATTGAGCTCAGGTCAGTTCTGCTGCTGTTTTAAGAACCACAGTACTGGCAGACTCTGAGTACATATAAACCAAGTACACAAACCAACAAATGGAAGAATTAACTGCATCACTGTTGTCAGTCTGGTTTAGCTGGATAATTTTTCAAAATTAAGAAAACTTACCCACTGTGACCAAACTAATTTCAATACTGCCCTCTGTGTATGCAAGGGATGAATTGAGACTTCTTTAAAGCTCAAATGCCATCACAAAACAATGCACAATCTTCCCCAAACACTGAAATTGAAGAGTAAGTTCCAAAAGACCAATTAACGTGTAATAATAAGGATATAAAGTACTACACTGAACGTCCACTAAACCTATAGCACAATTTTTTTCCCATAATCATTCCTGCATCAATTTAATTTCTTCTTTCTGTGACTTCTCTTGAAATTGATTTCATGGTAGAATAATCTTCTTTAACACATGGCAAATAATAATAATATATTCCAGCAGAATAGGAAACAGCATTAGTGCAAAACTAATTGAATATAAAATACACCTAACTGGAATGTGTAAGTAACTTTTTCCCTTTTTATTCAATTTTATTATCATGGGAATATACTTCTTGTATTCATGCACACCAAGTATTTTGATTAAGTAATAACATGCTAAAACTTACTTATGTGTTTCCAATTCTCCATTATTTATGTAGCTTTTGTATATAGCTGACAAATACATCTTAGCTCCAGCACTTGGGACACATTCTAGATCAAATTCTATCCAATCCACATTTATTTCCATCAGAATTTATTGCCAGCAAACTGCTGGATAGTGTGTAGGCACCTTAATACTGTGCTGTTCAAGTGTAATACAAGAAACCCCAGAAAGCATGTATTGTCTCTTTTTCACAAATAATATCAACTGGTTTTCAGTTTTCAGGAAACAAACAAACAAACCTAGACCCGATGCAGTTGGGGAAGACTGGCTTGAGAGAAATTCAGTAGAAAAGGACGTGGGGGTGCTGACTGACAGCAGCTGAACATGAGCCAGCAGTACCCAGGTGGCCAAGTAGATCAATGGCACCTAACAGGTATTAGGAATAGTGTGGCCAGCAATAATAGGGAAATAATAATGCCCCTGTACTTAGCATTGGTGAGGCCACATCTCAAATGCTGTGTCTGATTCTGGGCCCCTCCCTTTAGAAAGGACATTGAGGTGTTGAGTGTGTCCAGAGAAGGGCAACATGCGTTTTGAAAGGTCTAGAAAACATAACCTGTGAGAAACAGCTGAGGGAGCTGGGATTGTTCAGTCTAAGCATCAGCTCAGGGGGGCCCCATTGCTCTCTACTCTCCATGACAGGAGGCTGAAGTAAGATGGGTGTTGATCTCTGCTACAGCGCCTGCAGAGACAGGACCAAAGGAAATGGCCTCAGGGTGACACATGGGAGACTCAGATTAGGTATTAGAAATAAATTTTAGGGCAGTTAGGCATTATACCAGGCTGCCCAGAGAGGTGGTAGAATCACCATCCCTAGAAGTACTTGAAAGGCATCTGCCTCTGGCTGTGAGTAATGTGGTTTAGTGGTTTAGGGGTGACAGTGGCAGTGTTGGTTGGACTGGATGATCTTAAAAGTCTTTCCCAGTCTTGATAATTCTATGATTCTGTGAGAACACAGAAAAATCTTCATTGCATTAGTCAATATCCCTCCAGATAGTTTGAGTACTGTTTTTAGAAACTATTTAAAGCACTTTTAAAGTTTGCATGGGAGACAAAGTAACAACATACTAAAAATTCTTGAGTAGCTTCTTAAACAGGTTGGGCTCAGACATTTAGTCTTTCTCAATGCCTTAGTGGCCAACTCTGACATTTAAACAGGAAAAAAAGTTCATTAAGCTTGTGTAATTCTGAAACCTAACAGAGCTCACTTGCCTAGGTCTGGTCACATAACTAGCTTCATAATTTTGAAAAAAATAATTAAAAACTAAACAAAACATATGCTCAACTATTTCCAGAATGGTAACTTCAGTATTCAGAAAATGTTCAATAGAGCTTTTTAGCAAAACAGGCAAGGAAAAACAGTGGTTTTTTTGTATGAAAACAATAAAAAAAAAAAAATTCTAACTCCAAAACGCTCTGAGGCAGACTTTCCTCATCAGCTCAAGTATTCAAGGAATCAGAAATGTCCCAAAAACTTGTATTAAATTCTACTGAAAAATGCAGAAAGATCGATAAGGTAGGATAGATTTACTACTGCAAATGAATCAATAATTGTGGCTGGTGGCGAGGGCCGGACAGCTGACCACAGGGACGGCCGGCGGCTCGG
>JAHLSL010009190.1:58-10591 GCA_025920805.1 Petroica traversi
TTATATTTATATTTATATTTATATTTATATTTATATTTATATTTATACTTATATTTATATTTATATTTATTTACATTTACATTTACATTTACATTTACATTTACATTTACACTTACATTTACATTTACATTTACATTTACATTTACATTTACATTTACATTCTATTTATATTTATAAAATTTATAATTTTTAAATCTTGATCAGCCTTTTTCCCTCTCCCCAGTTCAAACCAGGGCTCCCTTCATCCCCCATGCACAGACTGTGAGGACCAGCAGTGCACCCTTTGTGCCCACAGAGAGCAGCTGGGTGAGGAATGGGTGCTTCAAGCACATTCCTGGCTCTGGCACAGCTGAATTTGTGCCCAGGCTGATCCTGGGGTCCCACCACCCCACTGGGACAAGCTGGGATGCAGAGATCTCCCCTTTTTGCTGGAGGGCTGTGGTGTAACTGCACTCATCCCACTGCAGGGACAAGGACAGTGCCAGAAACAATCCCACCACGTGCCTGAGAGTGCTGTCCCAATGTTTCCTGAATTCTGTGAGGTTTGGTGCTGTCACCACCCCTGGGGACCCTGTTCCAGTGCCCAGCCACCCTCTGGGTGAGGAACCTTTGTCTGACACCCATCCTGAACCGCCCTGCTCCGTGCCAGTCCCCCAGGGCCTGTCACTGTGCTGCTCCAACTTGCCTGGGCTATTTTGGGGTTTTCCTCCCCGCTTTTCCCCTCTGGCACCCAGTGAGGCTGTGAGGAGAGTAAGAGCATAAAATCCAGTTTATTCCTGCCTCTCATGGAATGTCTTTTTTTTCTTTTTTTTTTTTTTCTTTCCTCACAGCTCCTGCATTTTCCTCTGCAAGCCCCTGGATGGAAAAGATGGAAAAGTGGGTGCATGAGTGGCTCACAGGCTGCTGAATGGAAAGGGTTGGCTTTTTTCCTCTCACTCTCTTCACAGCCTCACCGGGTGCCAGAGGCTTTTCTTAGAGGTGGAAAAAGCCCCAGCAGAGCCAAGGCAGCAAGCTGGAGCATCAGTGACAGGGAATGGCTTGGAGCTGTGGCAGGGAGGTTTAGGCTGGGAATTAGAAAAAATTCTTCACCCAGAGGGAGGTTGGGCACTGGAACAGGGACCCCAAGGAAGTGGTGACAGCACCAAGGCTGAAAGAGCTCAAGACAGCACTCTCAGGCACGTGATGGGATTTTTGGGACAGTCCTGTGCAGGGCCAGGAGTTGAATTCCATGATCCTTCCAAGTCGGGATATTTTATATTCTGGGAGCGAGTCGGACGTGGATGGGAATGGGGGAGGGTGTTGGGGAAGATGAAATAGGAAAGCCTTATAGATATGATTACCTTGCAAAAGATGCTGGAAATATGGAAAGTAGAATCGAAATTGAGATGAAGACAAGGTTTGAGTTGAAGAGTAACTAAGAAACAATGGCAGAGCTGGCTGAAGGGAATCCTCCTTCTGGATAGAACAATGCCCTCTGCCCAGGCAGGGCCAAAGGGCAGAGCAAACCCTGCCTGCCTGGGAGAGATTCCCAAAAGCAGTTTTTTTAAGGTTTAAAATATAACCCCATATGGTAATGTGATGATTCTTATAGGTTGCATGCAAATATTGTAGAGTTTGTAGCTTGTCTCAGATTGGTTAAAGAGAATTAGAATATTCAACAGAGAAGATGATTTATTGTATTGTAAATGGGAAATCGGCCCTTTTTGCTCTCTCTTTTTGCCTCTTTCTCTCTCTCTCTCTGGCTGCTCTGAGCTGTGTCTTGCAGCCCAGCAGCCTCTCACACCCACGCTCTCTCACAATAAACTCCCATGCTCTAAACCCATCTTTAGAGATCTCTCGTTTCTATTTTACCCTCATAACCAAATCCCACAGAGTTAAATCCTACAGTAAAGGCCCTGACCCATAGAAGAAAGGTCACTGAATGCAACATGCACTAAAGCAACAAAAACTGAGGTTCACCTGATGGCTGTTCATGATGAAAACTCAGAATTTTTTAATTAAATTGTTGTTTTGTGTACAGTGCAGCACAATGTAGAATTATTAGTGTGACACTGGCATGTTAACAAAACTTCAAGCTTTTCCCCCCAGTTTTGCTGAGGTTTCTGACACAGCATTTCTGAACTGAAGCTGTCAGAAAGTTGCTGATGTGGAGCAGCCTCTCCTGGTTTAGTGAAGTTTTTGTTCTTCCTGCCTGAGGACGTCTGGGCTGGTGCTGCAGAACTCTATATTTTGTATTTGCTACCCCTGTTTTTTGGTGTTTGTTGGTATTTTGTAATTGTTACCCCTTGAAGTTGGTGACTGTCTAGACTTGTGTCAAGAAAAACACACACTTCTGGTTTTTTTCTGAAGATCCTCTAGGAACCAAGTTCCTATGAATAAATGCAATATTCCAACTTAGAACTCTTTATTGGTCAGGATTTAACTGCCTTGTCTTGATATTCTCCTTATAATGTCAGAGGATTTTTCTTCAATACTTGTGAAATAAAAGTTAAAAAAAAAGGTAATTTTCCTTTTGCTTGCAGTGATGTAGTGTGAGCTGAGCCACTTTAGGAAAATCTGTGTGCATCTTTCTGAGAAGCAGCTGGTAAAATTCCAGGCTGAATGAGTGAATAGAGAGCAGAGATCACTGCTGGTGTATTTATTGCAAATTGTTTCCCTGGACTGATGTGGTCTTTTAACTTCTGAACATCTCTGGCCCTGTAATGTTGTCATCTTGTCCCTGGTGCCAACTTCAAAACTGTAACTACCCAGTTTGTCCACCTAAGCCTCCCACCTAGTAATTTGGCTTCTCTTAATTGATAGAACACAGTAAAAGTTCTCTATATTTGACTCCTATTTACTTTAATTATAGTAAATTTTGTCAGAAATAAAATACCACTGTGCTTTGTAGGTTAGGAAGCTCATCACAGGGAGCTCCCATGGATGGAAGTTGTTGTTCTCCCCTATCAGCTGGGGAGCTGAATGGAAAACTACACCTGGAGCCTTGAGACTTGGCAGCACAATGTGGTTTTCAGCCACAAAAACCTGTGTACAGCAAGTGTGAAAGCTGTGGGTGAGGTTTGGTTGTGAGCCACGATCACCTGGAGCTCAAATCTCTGTATTTAACCAAGAGTGCTCTTCAAATTTACCTGCTCTGGATTTATCTTCTTTGTGTCTTGAGCCCTTGGTGTTTATGGCACAGGAACTTCTTTAGGGCATCTTTAACCATCAGGTGTTGCAGGGGCACTGTGGGCGTGGATAAAAACATTTGTAGAAATGTAAAAAATACATTGGTAAAGGATGGGGGTTGCTGTCTTAATGTCTGGTAAGGTTTCTTTGCTCACAGCTACAATGATTTAGTTGCTCTACTTGTACTTTTCATGGTAGATTCAGTAATGAATGCCATTTGCAGCCTTGTTTCGGGGTAATTTTTTATCATCTTTGTGCCTTTGGTCTCCAGAAGTGCTGGCACAGCTCCAGAATCCCATTTCCCTGAGTTACTCTTTCATGTAGTAACTGGAGGGATGATATTCCCAAGTTCCACCCACAAAAGCAGGAGTGTTAGCAGGTACAAGCTTGTCTTTTATGATGCACTAAATGTGCAGAGCTCCAGGCAGGCTGTTTGTCTGTAGCCCTGAGCTTTGTCACAGCCATTACTGAGACTGGCTTTGGCCAGATGTGTGATTTTGTAATGCTGTTGAGGCTGCCTGGCTCACCTCCATAACCAAAATGAAGGTAAATTGCAGTGTTCAGCACAGAAATGGATCAGAAGTTAACAATGCTTGTGTTTATAACTCAGTTGGAAATTGATATTTGAGATGCACTGGTAATGGTGGGTCTTATTGTTCTGGCTTGTTGGTGCCTATCCTGTGATTAAAAATGTTTTATAATTTTTGTCCTCCATGGTAAGTCAGGAATTGTTGTGTCCTTGAAGTGCATCCTGACTCTCTGTGGCTGTGGAAAAGATTTCCCTGAAAGCTTTTTGATCTTCAGCAAGCAGAGAACAGAGCTGCTAAAAGGAGCTCCCTAAGTCTGAGTTTATTAAATCGGCGAGACTGGAGATGAAATGTCCCAAGGGAGATGGAATGTCCAAGGGATTTGGCTGTAATGAGGCCCTGGCAGCAGATTTTGCTGTCCTTCAGCTGTCCTTTGTGGCCAGATGAGGGGCATGGCTTTTAGGTATGGGTGGAAAAGCCACGTCTCACTTCTTGTTCTATTTCCCCATGACTATTGAATCAAGTGCTGCTCAGCCTTGAGTCACTGAGCCTTATTCATGGGGGAGCTGAGGCCACAGAGCTGTTTTTTACATCAGCTCAGAGTCTGTGGGCTCCTTGAAGCCCTGAGGGTGTAGGGAGACCCTGCAGAGTGTTTCAAAACTTGCTGTTTACTGTTCCAGTGAAACAGCAGGCACAGCTCCCTTTGCAGATTGTGCCTGACACCCAGGTTGGATGGGTAGGAGTGAGGAGGTGGCTTTGAGGATCTTTAAGTAATTTTGTCAAGGCTGAGATACCAATATCTTGATTAAAAGATGTTTTGCTCTCAAAACTGGGGAGGTGAGGTTAAGGGGGTATCCAAAATTAACTGTGACCTCTGGAAGCAGACCTTCACCAGGGATTTCTTCATAATTATCTTTTAGTAAAGTGTCAGGTGAAAGGGCTCAAATCCAGTGCACAGTACCAAGCTCCTGAGGGCTTCCACAGGGCATGGAAGAGAGTCCTCAAAATTTCCTAGGTTTTTTTTCCCTTTGAATCACCTTTGGGGATATCATTATAGACTTGCAGCATTTAAGTATGTCCTCAGAAACCCAGGATGAAGTGATGTTGGAGATGGGATCTAATACAGATACTGTCTGATTTATCCTGAGAAAAAGTGGGTGTTTTCCCACTTGCTTTAGGACTTCCTTAATTTAGATAAGAGCTCCTTCTAGCCTCTCTTACCTCTGCTCTGGCTGATGTAATTCAAGCCAGAAATGAATATCCAGCCTTGTGTCCAGAACTTTGCTTGTTCAAGATTCATCAGATCTTCAGTGCATCATCAGAGCACGTGGGCAGCAAAGCAAGTGGTGAGTTCAGTGTTTATGGGAAGCACCCTACATCCTCATTGTCCAGGAGTTTGGCTGCAACTCCTGGACAAATGAATCTTCACCCCACTTGGCCAGGTTTTCTGGGGTGGAGGGGTGAGTGCTCTGGGAAACATGGCATGTTTCTATGTCTGTTTTGGGGAGTTCCTGAAAAATCCTACAGGTGATTGATTGCCTTTGGAAAAACATCTTTTCAGACAGCCTGAACTCGACATGAGGAATCTTTAGTTAAAACTGTCAGCTCTCCTCTTGACCTGGGAAAGCAAAGTTCTCAGAAAAATGTGCTCTATATAACTGTAAATATGTCCATGGCCAGGCTGTCCCATTGGTACAGCAGTCACCCAAACCTCATGGAAAAGCAGATGTGAAATCGATATCTACGTGATGCCTCCAACTCATGTGCAAACAAAGCTCATTTCTGGATCACAGCTTTTGGCTCCAGAGCACCAGAAGGGGCTGGGAATGGGGAATTCCCAACAGAGTGAGGAACTTTCACTGGGAAAAGAAACAGAGGAAATACCTTAAGAAACCACTCTGCCCAATGCTAGCAAGCATCACTGTTAATTGTTATTTCAGGGTGATCATGTTTTCTAAATATTCATAAAAAAACCCAGTCAGAATGGGGGAGATTTTGTGGAAGGCACCTTCAGGAACAGGGAAACGCCTTTTAAGAACTGTTGGGAAACAGTGAGAGAACATATCCTTCTGTTTGGCTGTGTGCCTAGAAAATGCAGGCTTTGGTGGGGGAGACATAGGGATGACCTTAGCAATGGGTTTAAATATGTTTAAAGGTTTAAATATCTTTAAAGGTTTAACCCATTGCATTCTCTGGAATAAAGTGTGTGTGTGTTCACGTCTGTATGGATGTGATCCCTGTCCTTGGTGTACAAACCCTCTGAAGCTGTCAGCTGGCAGAAGGGTGGTCAAGGATAAACCCAAATAACAGGAAAACTTGGATTTGTCAGAACTTTCTTTCAGTAAAACTGTAAGATACCTGGCATGGGAATTCAAGACCCTTAGACTTGCATTCCTCTGGGCTTTGTGAGTGTGCTCACTGGGAAGTGGCTGAAAGGTTCAGAATAGCTGGAGTAGGAGGTGTCTAAAAGAAATAAAATGGATCTAATACTGTTGTTGCTTCCCTGACACTTTATGATTTTTCTGTTTTTCACTTTGGAAGGCAGGAACTTTGAATGCCTTTTTTTGAATCTGTCTCCCAGCTGGGAGGGAGGAAGCCAGATCTCATTTGCTGGCTGCTCAGGGCCACAGAGATCCCTATTTATTTTATTACTGGTTATACAAGAGGGTGAGTGCCTCTAACTGCTCCAGTAACCAAAAGCAATTAATGCTGTGAAGGGAAGAGACTTCAACTCTGACTTCAGATGTTGTAAAATTTGACAACCCATGAGAGGGAATGAGGGAAATAATTTGTTCTGTTGTGTTACAGGCTGGCACATGAACCCTGTGTCACTGGGAGGGAAAGGACACCCGAGGGCAGGAGCACTCTGGGGACAGGCTGGGAGACCTGATGGTCTTCAAGGTCTTTTCCAACTGTTAAAAACGAGGTCCTTTTCTGTTAAAGTTTAAAGGTTTTTAATAAAAAATACAACAAGAAAAGACAAAGCAAAGGAATTACAGTGTCCCTGGACACTGGGTGCACTGGCACAGAGCAGAGCACACCTCTCCTAGAGAGAGACTTTCCTTATATACTTTTTTATTGTAACAGCTTGTTCTATAATTCTGATGAAGTTTTTTTTAAGAATTCAGTTAATCTGTCCATCTGTAGAGTCCTTTGCCAATTCCCAGCAGAGGGGTCTCTTATCCAGGAATATCTTGATAGGAGTAAATTGCCTTGCTTGAGGTGGTTTGTGAGTGATATTTAACACAGCAATGTCAGTTATTTCTCAACTATGGAACAAAAAGAGAATGATTACATTTCTACACAAACACTGCTTCTACAAGGATCAATATTATACACATAGCATTCATTATTTGCAGAAAATCCAACAGTATAATATGCATTTATAACACAACCCAAACCATTCTAGCATTATTTGGTTGTGTGGTTCCAATAATTCCAAGAACTGGTCATGACACTGGAGATAATTTTATGAAAGGAATTAGGCAGAGGTGTGAGAATCTTGTCCTCTACAGCCACAAATGCTTTTCAGAGAGTGTTTCCATGTGAATGCTTGCAGGAAAATGATCTGCTAGGACAGCAGTCTTGTAAGAATTGACATAGGAACAAAAATCCCTTTACCATTAAGAAGTGTGCTAAGTGTTTGCATTTCCTGTTTTGTGGCAAAGAATCGAGCGAGTGCCTTGGCTTTCTCCCTTCAGTTTTGTTTTTGGAAGCAGAATGTGAAAGCATTCACTGCACTTTTCTTGTTCTCAGTCCTTAAGAAAGAGGAGGTGGGGAATCTTTTAATGGCAGCTGGATTCCAGGCACAGGTAGATTGTGAGGATGACGTTCGTGTGGGCTGAAATTGGAGTTTATTTTTCTTTTTGATGTGTCTTTTGTTATGGATCTGCTCTCATCTCCCTGGAAACTGAGGAATTGGAGCAGCAGTCACAGAAGTAGCAAGGAGCAGGTTTTAGGAGAAGGAAAAGCTTGTTAGGGACTGGGAGAGTTACCCGACTGTATAGCTGGTAAACACCTGAAAAGGAATATACTTTCCTTATACTAACAATGCATTAAACATTGCAGTTGCCACTGCATTTTTTAAATCTTTAATATTACTGTGGTTTTATGTATTATTTTTTCTTTTTTTTTTTTTTTTTCCTATTCCTTGAGCTTTCCAGTGAGCTGACTGCAGCCTTCTGCTCTGCCTCCCACCCCCGAGCCTGCCTCTGTCTGTGGTGTCCTTGAATTCTCCTTGCTCTCTGAGTGCACCAGCAACACTTCATGGAAAGATCCAGGCTTTTTGCACTTGAGCCTCGGAGATGGGTTCTGTGGAGTCACTCAATGCTGTGCCAGTTCCTTGGATACATATTTTCTTTAATACTTCTGAATGTTGTTCATTTTACATGCCAGACTAAACTGTTTCAGCAAAGACAAGAATTCCACTTGGAGGTGGAATGGCAGGCTTGGGATGATGCTACAGCTTTGGGTGCCTAAGTGCTTTGTGCTGAATGCTCAAGGTGTGTGTATGGGAAGCCTGTGAATAATTAACAAAATCTGTGTGCTTCATTTTCTTTTGATTGACTGAACAGGAGGGCTCAAAGTGGGTTCAGCATTCTGGCTCCTTGCTCTGTGTAGATTTATCACTTTGATTATTAATCTTACCGAGCTGAATTTTATGCAAGTCGTCTCTCGCATCCCCGTGAAGGAACAAAATGTTGCTATAATAGTTACCCAACTGTGGAAATTAAGATCAAGAAACTATGGCAACTTCCTTGCATATTATTTTCACAGTTTTGGCTGATGTTTCATCAAGGACAGCACGCTCAGATGATTGATTGAGACCCCTAGGAACTCATAACATGGCAAGAATGGGTACCAAATAAGTCCTTCCTGCTTTTATCTACAGCTGGTCTTTATTTTTTTTTTCTTTGTCTGTCAGCATTTTGTGTTGAATGTCTGTGTGATTCTTCTTGGGCATTGAATGGTTGGAGTGAAGTGTGTGAATGCACCTGAACTCTGAGCAGGAGCTGGCCTTGATGCACAATCCTCTACTTTGTACCTGAGAGAGGCACAGCTGGCTGAGGGGTTGGAAAAGTGAAAATGGGAAATCAAGGCTGCTGGGAAAAGATGGTATTTTTTTTTTTAGCAGAGCAGTTTGGGGTAGTTTTTGGTTTTGCTCTTCTTCCCCACCTGCTTCAAGAGGCTTGGGCAAAGCTGGGAAAGGTGCAAAGGAGGACAGCAAGGATGAATGAAGGTGCAGAGTGGCTTTGATGTGATTGTGTTCATTAGCACTATTCAGCCTCGAATAAGAGAGCTGAGAGAGGGCTGTGTGATTAAAAAGATGAGAGGTTTTCTCTTTCTTCTGAAACAAAAGCTAGGGGACATCAAATGGAAGGAGCAAATGCCAGATGCAGAGCAAAAGGAGTAACTAAATCTGTTACAGGTGTGGAGGAAGTGAGATCAAAAAGGGATTCAGCAAATTCTATTGGATATAAATATATTAAAGCTCTGAAAACAAACTCTGGAAGACCCTTGACCAGAAATAGCTGCTTCTGGAGAGGTTATTTAGAGGAAGCTTCATTTACACAGTTTCTTTGTCTTTCTCAGGACAAAGCATAATGGCTGTAAGAAGCCTTTATTAATTTTTGTGAGATGACTTGCAGCAATCCTTGGGCATTTAATCTGATGTTTTGGTTACTTCATTAGTGTTGCTGTATGAGAGCATGTAGGAACTGTAAAACTGGCTTGCTGCTAGAGCATCCTGGCAATGCAAACCTCTGAAGGTGTCCCTTTTTGCACATTTTAATTTATGTGCAGTACTTCCTTTCACATCTCAAAAAGGGGCTTAACTGCATCTGTTTGCATGAAACAGGAAAAATAATTGTGTAGGCAGATGTCTGCTAGAGCTCCTGGAAGTTATTAATGAAAAGGGTGGGCCTGTTACACCCCCTCTGCTTGCTTTAAATTAAACAGGGATATGCTGGGGCAGATGTCAGTCCCTGTGCCTGGGAATGGTGCATTAATTCACTCTGTCTTTTGGCAAAGCAGCCAAGTGCTATAAAGGCATGGGATCTATCTGCAGGCATGCTGAGTTTACTCTGGGGTGGTTTGTGGCTTGCATTTAGTGTGTCTTCTGCAATCAGAAACAAACAAACAAAAAAAGGACATCTTTAAAAGGTCTGTTAAATACTGTAAAAACTCTGTCACTTGGCATGGCAAGCTTTCCTGCCTATAGACACAGGAAATTTGTGAGCCATTCCTCAAAAAAATCCCAGTGTTTCAGGTGTTGTTTAATAAATGCTGTTGGAAGTTCGTTCTGTCTGGAGAATGGTGAATTATCATATTATTATACAAGATCTGGTAATGAGACATTGGTAGCACTGTTATCCCCACGGGCTCTCCAGCTCCTTTCTACCCCCAAAGCAGGTCTGAGTAGCCACTTGCTCCTCTTGCTGAGATGCTGAACATCCAAGGGCTGCTGATTGTCTTTGCTCTGACTGGGGACATCTGATGCCACCAAAGCTCCCTGTTAATGTGCTGGGCATAACGTGGGTGGGATGGGACTGCCTTTAAATATTCCAGCTTGTCCCGAAGAGCCTGATGATTGTTTTCCTGCCTTTCATGGGTGCTGCTGCCTTGTGTAATCAGCCCCTTGCTCAGAGGCTGCCTGCAATCAGGGAGAGCTGCTGGCACTCCCTGAGAGCCTCCTGTGATGCTGACTGATAGAAACGAGGTGGTTCTAATCCAGCAGTGCTGGTGATCCTGGAATGATTTTTGTCTTTTCTTTTATACACCTTTTACACAGCTCTCTGTATCCACAAGTATCAGCAGCATGCACACTTGCAACCTTTTA